>JAFBJT010111137.1:0-10340 GCA_016785325.1 Chascanopsetta lugubris
AACTACCATAAGTTCGACACCCCAACCTTAGGGCCACCACAGGTTCACCTCCACGTTTGGGACATGAGAGTTAATGCTCAGAAGCCTGGAAGTCGGCAGCGGCTCCGCCCCTTTCAGCGCCCGGTGAACCTGTGTTGCGTTGTTGTTGTTGTTTGCCGGTGTCGGAGGTGCACACGGCCGGTGAAACACGAGATGAGAAGATTCAAATAAATATGGCTCAGACCTCGTCTGTTAATGCCGAGCAGCGCCGGGTCCATCGAGAGAACCATGAATCAAAAAAAGCCGGGGCCCGGTATTGATGGTCCATCACGGCCACGATGATTTACGAGGGCAGAGTCATTAATGCAATTCTGATTGCACATTTACTAAATGCCGCCACCATTAAAACTTCTCTCTCCTGCAGCAGCACTCAGCATGTATAGGGGAAGGGAAGGTGCATTCGGCTTCTCCCCGGGGACAAACCCTCTTTTTCAATGTAATTACCACTGACACATATAAAGATGGCTGGATCACAATATACCCACCCTCCTCAGCGGCGTGCCCACCCCCTCAATTACCCCCGCGCGGGCGAACGCATGCAGTCGGGAGAGTCAGCGGTGGCACCGGCTTTACCGCAGCTGATGGATGTTAAACCGAACAAATGCGCGCCGCCGTCCAATCAATCATTTCCCCGCTCACGACGACAGCTTCAAATGTACCTCGCCGGCTCCAGGCTGCACCTCGCCGCCCTGTGGGATCACTTACTTCCACGCCTCGCGAGGTGGCGGCTCGTCGCGTCTACCTGCCCGTGTTTGCCCCTCACCTGCGCGCGCGCGCGCACGCGTGCAGGGAACGCCACGGCGCGACCCCTCGGCCGCACTCAGGCGTATTTCCCGCCGCCGATGCGTCTGCTCGGCCCGCGTCATCCAGCCGCCGGCGCGCACCAATTACTCTCAGTCTTTGCGGCTATCGCTCCGCTAAGCACTTCAATCCATCTCTGTCGGGCCGGGCCCGTGACGTCAACCCGGCCATGATTAATCAAAGGGAAGTCGACACCCAAAAGCAACACCTCGGGGAGCCCGGTTTGCATTCGCTACCCATAATACTTCACGGGTGTCGTGTCGGACGGCGCATGTGTGAGGAATTCTAAAACGAGCAGCGGCAGCAGCAGTTCCGTCTCAGGGCACGAGACGCAGTCTTTCGGATGCAATTTAAAAAGCTTAAGGCGATATACGCTAATATTGTGTTTCATGCAATATTCAAAACCCCCTTTGCTCCACTTGTGCCTCATCATCAGACGGCGATGGCAGACAAACCACAATCATTACAACTTGTGTATTCATGCAAACACCTAGTCATGAATTCCAGCACGGAAGCTCGCTCACAAACACAATCTTGACCCCGATTGCGCAAACACCCCCGTGCACCTGCGGGACAATGGATTTTCGGGGCACTACGCACGACAGTGGTGTTCACCGTGCACACGTGTTGGGGCTGCAGTGGCGTTTTAAACACAGCACGACGCCCCCTCGGAAGAAGAAGAAGAAGAAGAAGAAGAAGAAGAAGAACCACGAGGGGATTGGAAGGAACACAAAAGACCGTGGATTTCTGCAGCAACAATAAAGGCCCTTGGCTGACAAGAGGAGCCGCCGGTGCACAGCCCCATCATGCCTCATGCATTAAACATGATCTCGCCACACATCCAAGTTGTTGACGGACGCATGTGTGTGCAACTCCGGATTGCCTCGATGCGCAACGCGGCGCGTTCGGACAGGAATCTGGGTTAATTTGTGCAAGGCTCGTTAAGGAAAAGGCATTAAAAAGGAAGAAGTTACCTCCAAGACGACTCGCGCAGAGGCTCCCCCCTCCCTTCACATTCTATATCAGGGTCCACTTCTCAGGGCTGAGGCGATGCTGCTCTGCTTTGTACTGGATTCTACAAACGGATCCCCCCTCTCTCTCTCTCTCTCTCTCTCTCTCTCTCTCTCTCTCGCTCTCCCTCCTCCTCTCTCTCTCGCTCTCTCTCCACTGCCGAGTCGATGCACGGGGAGAGACGCCGCGGCGCTGACACATGGACGGCACTCAAGCGATGTCAGAAGGGTTAAAACCCGGTGGACCGGAAAGTCACACCAGCGACGTTCTACTTGCCAGCTACACTACTGCTGCTGCTGCTGCTGCTGCTGCTGCTGCTGCTGCACTCACCACCAGCTCTTCAACACCTCCTCCTCCTTCCTCCTCCTTCCCCCTTTTTATTTTTTTCAAACTATCTCCTGGGCTTCTCCCTCCTCCTCCTCCTCCTCCTCCTCCTCCTCGTGCGAGATGGTAGACGAAAGGCGCTGGACGATTTGCGCCACTCTATCATGGATCGTGTTACACCGTCTGGCTGCAGCGGCGGTCACACATGATAGGCTCGAGGAGCTCCGGCGTGTGTGTTTACCCCCCTCAAAAAGAAGTAGCGGCAGAAGGGAGGAGGAGAGGGAGGAGAGCGACGAAAGGGAGGGGAGGGGAGGGGAGGGGAGGCAGAGATAGGCTGCCTCCTTTTAAAACACAGGATAAAAAAAAAAAACGGCGGCGCAGATTATGGAGCTGTAGGTGACAGGGCTTTGACGATGCACCAGGACCTTGATGTGGATTCGTGAGGCGCTGCTGTAAGTGCCACTTTAAAAAAAAATAAATAAAAAAATGGCTCTCCTTCACTTTGACATTTGATTAATCACACCAGGTTTTTTTTTATTATTTTTTTTTTTTTATCTTTGATTTGCTTACACTCACACACGTTCAAATATCCTTTGTCTGCACATATGCATTTAATATTTCATGACATGTTAAGCTCATTAAAGAGAATAGCACCGTCGCTTCACTGTATACGAGATCAAAACAGACAAGCGAGGACGCCCCTGTCACATGTGGACGTTTTGATCGCGGACGAGTTTGAACAGCGACAATTAGCCAGCGATGCCAGACTCCATGTTTTGATCCTATCTTGTTGTTTACTCTCTGATAGTAGCTTTATAAAAAAAAGAATAATAATAAAGGAAGAGGAAATGCAATTAAGCAAATGCAAATCATGAGCTCATCACACTTTTAAATACAGGGTCACTGATGGAAGGTGATGCATCCCATCAGGCACCATTATGGAAATATTCAGGTCGCATAGTCTCAAAGATTGCATGACACCGTCTGCACCAAATATAAACATATGCACATGGATTGATTGATTATTAGAATATCAGCTTCCATTACTTTTTCTATTTGCACAAAAACAGATTAGTCTCTCGCGTCCCTGCAAAATCACATTTCCGTCAAACTCTGCCCTCTATTAGCGACTCAAATACCTGTCTAGACTTCATTCTTCAGGAGGCAAGATGAATTGGGTGCATCTATCCAGTTGCAGACGTGGATAGAAATGTTGTTTACTTCATTAAATCCCATTGGTGTGCATCGAATAGGTCATTAAAGGAATGTCTATAAATAGAGAAGACAGCGGCTTTGAGCTACTCCGATCATTTAAAGGTCCACAGTGTATGGTTTGAGCTTAGTTATTGGAAGGGATTGAATGTAATCATACAGAGACTGGCGTGCTTTTATATGGTACAGCTGAATGGACAAACTACAAATGCCAGAGTTTAAATACCTTAGGGCAGGCGTTTCAAACTCAAGGCCCGAGGACCAACACCGGACCACCCATGGGTCCAATCCAGCCCATGAAATAACTTTCACAGAGAAGACGTTTTTTGGGATGTAATTCATTTGCACCAAAACAGAGGAAAACATCTGGAGTTGTTGCTGTTTCTGGGTCATTATACTGTGATTGTACTGGCCCCTCCCACTTGCCGTCAGAGTGGTGTGTATGTGGCCCCTGAACTCTAACACCTCTGCCCGAATGCGACCGTAGATTCTCCTACACACGTGCAGATAAGAGTTCAGGTGTTAGACATCAAGCGGCACCATGCAACCTAGATACCGCTTAATCCCACACACTGCACCTTTAATTCCGCCACTATGATTACTCCAATAAGCGCGGTTATAAAGTCTGAAGCAGAATAGTCCCTTCCTTTGCTCAACCTTAAGAAAAAAAGCCCACCCTGCATCCTCCACTCTTTCATTAGCCCCTCCCTGTGCTGCGAGCCCATAACCGGCTGTTTGTAGCCCACGTGGAGCCATTTTCACAGATTGTGTCGAACGGTACGATCACACATGAGCCATTTTTAAACCCGCAGTAAATTTGGATCAGGTGAGCCGTTGAATATCCGGGGCTGATTGCGGCAGCAGTTGGGTAAATGAAATCCTCTGTTCTCTCGACTCCACCACCAAATAATGTTGCGCCGCAGCACTGGCAGCAATTTTGCGCCTCTAAAGAACAATCTACCGCCATGTGCAGCCACATCCATTTCCTGTTTCTGCATGAAGGTGAAATGATTCCATCATGTCTATCGAGGGAACATGGAAATAGATTGGGTTTAAAGGTGCAGTGTGTGTGAGAGAAGTGACATTTTCATGAATTTATAATCACACAAATGTTTTTTTTTTTTGTGTGTTTTTTTTTCCCATTACCCTCAAATGAGCCCATTAATGTATATTTACATGAGGGGGCCGCCGTGTATTTACAGTAGTCAAAGTGGACGTACTGAGCATCTCATTTGAGTTTGAATGACAACTGAAGCCTGCCCTAGGTTCTCCCGCACGTTCAGAGGTCACCAAGTCGCACACACCGCACCTTTAAATTCATTGTCCATTTCTATGAATAGAAACACACTTGCTTCCCCCATATGTGAATGTGCATAAGTCCCTTACTGGAAGTGATATCTGCACTTTGAGCTACCTCTGCCTGTCTATTCTGTGCACAACCCCCAAGTTGCCTGGAGGTATGAAATGTGCTGTACTGTATAAATAACATTTTCTTGCCTTTCATTGACAAAACTCACATCTCCTCCCTCGACTGTACGCACTGTTTGGAGCTATCTGTGCCTTCCCGGGTGAAAACAAGGTCAATGTTTATTTTTCCATTTTGGAAAATAAACACATGTTAACAAAATGCTTGTTAAATGCACATCCACCCCGCTCTCGTAAAGTGTAATGTGCCGCAGTGCATCATATCTTATGGCCAAATCAATGGGGCATTTCATCTTTGTATCATTTATCATGCGTCGCTCGGTAACGACCGGCAAATAAAACACGCTACGAGGGCTGATCAGGCGTCTTTGAAGGTGGACATCAAAAGTGAGGCCTCTGGGGGTTGGGAACAAGGCGGCGGACTCTGTGACATTTTTCCCAGCGCTGCCGCCGCCACCGCTGACTCAAAGCACTCGGTCACGCCTTTGGGACTCAAGAGAGAGAGAGGGGAGGTGGGGGGGGGGGGGGGGCTGCTCCAAGTTTTGGGGGGGGGGGGGGGGGGGGGGGGGCTGCTCCAAGTTTTGGACGGTGGACCCTGTAATCCAGGAGTGTCCCAGTTCCGTTAGGCTCGAGTGGAATCCACATAGAGTGACCCAGATGATTATATTCATCATGCTTCCTGAAGAGAGGGGGCTATTTTAAGACAAAGGCATTTCTTCATTAGTCACTTCAGAGATTATGTCCATTTCCGGTCCTTTGGGAGCGGCCATCCACCTTGTTAGAATTCCCGCGGGGTTAAGGGTTAGGGCTAGGTTCAGGGGTACACGTTTTGAAAAGTTGGTCCCGGTGATCCAGGATTGTCCCAGTTCCGCTGGTTTTGAGAGGAATCCACGCAGAGTGGCCCAGATGATTCAATTCATCATACGTCCTGAGGAGATAGCATTGGAGAGACAGCGTAGGGACGGGGGCTATTTTAAAACAAAAGGCATTTCTACATTAGTCACTGCAGAGATTATGTCAATTTCGAGTCCTTTGGGAGCGCCCATCGGCCTCGTTAGCATTCCCCCGGGGGTGTTCCGCGCTGAGGTGGTCGAATTAAAAGTGTCACGAGATAATTCCGTGTCCGCGAAACAAATGTTTGTTCATGATATTTTTCTTCCCCGTGTCCTTAATGATGACGGAGCCACAACAAAAACAGGAGGAGCTGTTTGTTCGCGTCTCGTCGTGTTGTTTGTAACGGTCAGCGGGGCACAATGGGAATAGTAGTGAGAGTGTGGAGGCTTGTTAGAGCCCAGTAATTGGGTCCGGAAGAGTAAGCAGTGGCAACCGAAGAGGTGGTGGGCTTGGTTTCGGTCCGTTCGGGGAATAAATATCAATCTGCTGAAATACCTGCCGTTGGACAGTCACCCGTCTACTTTTATCCATCCTCTGTCGAGGCGGGATTACCCCGAAAGCCGTCCTGGATACTGAAAGACCTACTGCCAAGTTGCTAATTTTCACTACAGCGCCATGAGCAAACAAAGAGGGTGGGATGGGGCGGGGGTGGGGGTGGGGGTGGTGGTGGGGGGGGGGGGGGGGGGGGGGGGGGGGGGTTGAAAAAAATGGAATCCACATTGGCAAAGATGCTGCAGTAGCTGCCATTTCAGCTGGGTAAACAATATGGGAAACAGGCCGGGATGCTCTTCTCATAATATGCTTAATTCTTCACAGCTAACCGGGAAAAAATGGACTCTTATTTCCAATAAAGAGCTGTGGCTAAAAAAGGCGGGCCGGCTATTCAGCCTTGGTTTTTTTCAGTTCTGACATGCCAAAGCTGTCTGAGGTGCTGGGTTACTGGGGGGAGTGGTGGGGAAAGTGGGGAAAGTGGGCGGCGGCGGCGGCGGCGGCGGCGGCGGGGGGTGTGCTGGGGTCTCGCTGCTCTCCTTGTGCTCCGTGGTCTCAGTCCAGCTGGCCTTTAGAATATGGATTATGTGGTGCTGCAGCCAGGCTCTTGCACCACGGGGGGGCGGGACTGGGTGCCCGGCATCAGTGGACTCCCCACCGAGGACCCCTGAGTGAGAGGACGCCGAGAGCCCCCCTCGGTTCTCAAGGCTAGATCACTGAGGACGCCAGCGGAGGCTTCCCACACCGGGGCTGCGCGTCGATGTGTGAAAGAAAACGAGCAAAATGAAAAAAAAGAAAAGAAAAGAGAATTAGAAGAAGAAGAAGAAGAAGAAGAAGAAGGGGGTCGGTGGAAAGGAGCGGGTGGGAGTGTCGCATCGGCGAGGCTACAACTGCGACACTGCGTCACTGCCGAGCACAATGGCGGCTCTGTCGGGCGGGAAGAGAACGGGGAGTCAAAAAGAGAAACTAAAGGGGAGTGCAGCTGTGCCGCAGATTCACCTTTCAAAATAAAGTCCGGCCCGATAACAAGAATCAAAATGACAGCGTTGTGCCGCGGCATCCCCGACCAAAGTTAACCGGAGGTCCTGGTGTCGAGCGGCGAGTAGCAGACACAAAGGTCTGAGGCGGCGGGGAGCCGGCGCAAGCTAGCGCAGCGCGGCTAAATGGGGCAGGTGATTTCCCATCTCCTCCCGCTGCCCTCCAGGCACAGCCAATCACTGCTGGGGGAAGAAGTGGCGCCCCGGCCTGCGAGCCAGGCAGCGGCTGAGAGGACGGGCTGGAGAAGGGGAGCGAGGGAGCGAGGGAGCGAGCGGGAGTCTATCTGGGACCATGCATTATTCACATGCACCGCTACGGCACTAAGACCTCCACAAAGGGAAAGGCCTCAGGTTCCATCAGCGCCGACTTGTTTCCAATCTATTATTGATGGCAACACTACACCCTATACTTTTCCCTGATTTACTGGATTCTATCATTGTGTCTATAATAAAGGCCATTTCCAGCAAATGAGCGGAATATTTCCCAAGCGCGGAGGAGCCAGCGGGTGTTTCTTTCCTCGGAATATTGTTGGATTTTTGAAATTTTTTTTTACATTTTTTTTTTATAATGAAAGTACACGGAATGTTCTCGAGCCAAAATAGAGGACAGGAATTACAGCTTTCATCGGGATGCGTGTCCTCGCCTCCTCCCCCGAACACGCGGCCAAAACCTGAGAGCGTGGCGCTTAATCATCAATCACGTCGGAAGGTAGGCTTCCATGCGAAATTAACTTCAGTGTGGAGACCTCCAGTTAGACCTAAGTGAAATAAATGAGCTATCCAATTACCACATTATGATCACATGGAGGCACCGTAAAAAAAAAAAAAAAAAAAAAACGTGGACCCACAAAAAAATGTCGCACAATTATCTAATGGTGACGGTATGCTAATGTTCCCGAACCCTAACGGGACGAACAAAAAAATATATATATATTTTTTGGTTTTATGCTTCGAGGGCAGACGAGACTCCGACGACACCGAGACGCCTTCGATGTGATTAGAGCCCAAATGTGTCTCATCTGCTGGTGTGAAATGGGCCAAGAACTTTGAAAGGAGTAATGCGATGTGGCGATATCGAGCGCGGGCGGTCATCAGATACGAGGCGACGCACCGTCACTATGTATATTTATAGTCGATGCACAAAAGCTAAATTATCCCCCTTGTGTTGAGATCTCTATCGGGATGTGTTAAGGAGGCTGCAGCTCTTGGACTCGGGAGGCGGTTGCTGGGAATTTCATGGCGGTGTCGACATTATTACGGCGCCACACATCAAAGATCCACACTCACGCCCCCCCCCCACACACACACACACACACACACACTCCCCACTCCCAATCTCTGCAGGAAACACAATCAATCTGCTCAGTATGCGCGGCTGTGACAGTGGGCCCTCTCTCCCTTTGAGGATGTCGACTCATTTGACCGATGTGCAGTCGATCCCCCAGATTGTGGCTAATCGTCATTACCAGCTGCTTAAACAATGACTTTCCTTCAGCCGCCGCGGCGTCGAGAAGGACACCGGGGATCCCACGCCAGTTTTTTTTCTTTTTTCTTTTTTGTCTTACGCCGGCTTAACGCTTGAGTGTGGATTTGAGGAATTAAGGCAGACCCGGAGACAACAACAATGTGGACTCTGATCACACGTCCGAGTCATCGACCGCGGCCCGACTCTGGAATTACACTAAACCACGGGCGTCAAAGTCAGTCCGGTTCAGGGGCCGCGTACGGAAGGATTTGGTCTCCAATGGGTGGGACCAGTGAAATCGTGGCACAACAACCTACACACAAGTATTTTAAAGGTGCCGTGTATAACATTTGGGGACATCTGGTGGCGAAGTTGCACGTTGAATCCATCACCGGCACACTACCCTTCTGAGCGTGTAGGAGAACATGAGGTTATTAAAGCTTAGAAGTATGTCCACTCTAGGCTACCGTATACACATGGCGGCCCCCGGAGAGGACCCGCTCCCGACCAAAGTCATACAATCGGGTGATAATACATTTGTGAAAATGTCTGTGCACAACTGCTTTGTCATGATATGTCTACAGATAGAGGTGAAGGAATGAAGCCACACATTACACACTGCACCTTTAATGTCTTCTCTATGATCTCTGAGTTATCTTGCAGGCCTGACTGAACTCAACAATGGCCATTGTGTTTCCTCTCTAAGGCAGAAGTTTCAGGTGAGGGAATTCAGGTTTTTTTTGTGATGATGTCGGCAAAATCCTTCAAAGAATTCTTGGAGGATAAAAAACTACATCCAGTTTGAAACAATAGGAGGGAAAACGGGGACAGATGCAAAGGGGGCGCCGGTTTACGGATTCTCTCCGAAATGGACAGCGGATTATGAAAAATGACTTCTCCCTTGCAGTGCTTAAAGGTTAGGTCTCTATTACACAGAGAGCAAAATGTCAGCAGTATCCCCGCAAAGAGTGGACTGTGATATTAATGGAGAGTCCAGGGAACGGGCTTCCCCTGACTGAGCTCCCCCTCCACCAGACACATTATTCATTGAGTTGTCATCCGGCACCTGGTGCATGTAACACTAACATCTACAAACTAAATGATGGAGAGAATGCCCCGGCCCACCCTGCATGGCAGGCGGCGGCGGCGGCGGCGGCGGCGGCGGCGGCGGCGGCGAGAGTAAATGTTGTCCGTGAAGGATAATAGAGAGTTAAAGTACCGATACTGCGACTGCTAGATTATCAAAGGCATTTTTCCAGGACGGCCACAGAAGAATTATTTTCTTCTTTTATATATTTCAAGACCCGTGGTTAGTGTTGCGTATCTACTCATGTACATTTCTGTATATATGATCTATATTATCTTTATTTGAAGGCCGTTACTCCAATGGATACTGAAACAATATAACTTAATATTCAGTCCTTGTCAAGTGTGTGTCGGGAAAATGATTTAATATTCTGCACAAAAATAAGTAAAAAACATACACGGTATGAATTTGAAAAAGTTCTGTTATGTAAACAATAGCAGTTCATTTGAATAAATGCAAACAGTTCCCTTACGCTAATTGGACGGGAAACAAACGGGGGTGCTTTTCTAAAGCCATACTTTTATTTTGAAGGCGAAGGGGGGGGGGGGGGGGGGGG
>JAFBJT010111140.1:4822-15230 GCA_016785325.1 Chascanopsetta lugubris
ATATGTATTTTGTTTGTTTGTTTGTTCTGTTTTTTGGATTTTTATTTTTTTTATTTTTTTTCTAAACATCAGGACTAATCCAATCCAATCAGAGTGGACTGGTACTTTTTCTTGCATACGTAATGGATGAGATCCTCTTTCTTCACTTCAGTCCATTCTGTTTTGACTGTGGCTTCACCGAACTCTGTTTGTTTAACGGTCACAGGAAGACTGATGACTTACACACCTCCCCTTGACCTCGACCCAAACATACTCCATCACTCTGATATATATGTTTTGTCTTTTCGCTTACTACAGTTTAAAGGTGCAGTCTGTACGATTTTGTGACATCTAGCGGAGAAGCAGAATGTTGCAGCTTTCCCTTACCTCACCCTTCCCTTGCAGGCATGTAGGAGAACTTAGAATAGTTGTCCATTCTGGGCTACTGTAAATGTATGGTAGTCCAAGATGGCTGCTTGTGTAGAGAGGACTTGCTCCTGATGTAAACATACAGTGTAAATGTCTCATTTTTGGGAAACTGTGGCTGAGGGGGTTTGTGTCTGGGGATCGATTTGATTTAAATAAAGGTCAAATTAATCATCTAAAAATCCTCTGCTTATCCACAGAAGTCAAATAAAAGACTTAAAGGTGCAGTGTGTAAGATTTTGGTCAATCTCTGCCACTTATACATGTAGATAAATATAATGTACTGACTTTTTTATGAATGCGTATTCACTTGAATGTATGATTTCATTTTTACATTACTTTCCATTCAAGCAACGGGTCGCCTCCAAGGGGGCCGCCATGTTTTTTCAGGAGCCCAAGAGTGGACACACTTAACATGTTTTGAGCTGTAGTGACAACTGAGGGCTACCATTCGTTCTCCTGCATGCTGTGTGGGTGAGGTGATGGGTCCAACATGCTACTTCACCAATAGATGTCACCAAATCTTTCACACTGCACTTTTAAGCTTATAGTGATGTGATGCATAATGTTTTTAAATGTAGATGTAAAGTCCTTGGACGGAACACGTTTTGGTTCCGGAGCGATTACGTCTGAAGTGTCTGTGGTGCAGGAGAGACTCCGTTGCTCCATGTCCCTCGGGGACTCTGTGAATCAAACTCGGCCTCACTCGGCGCCCGATGGACTGAGGAGATGTTTTCATCCCTCCGCAGATCCACCGAGGATTCAGAGTCAAGTGCGCCAACAAACACACGGCTCCAGCGAGACTGTAAATGAAGGCATCTCAGCATTTTGAGGAACAGCAAATCACCTCCATGGGCACCGTCGTCTTACTTTCTTACGAGACATCTGGTCTCACTTTGTGGTCGATTATCACAGAGCGTTACTTGTGGTGTCGTGTCACGTGATTTAAGTCACATGAGGACACGGCGAGAGGGCGGCTGGGGAACCGATCAGTGTTATCGGAGGTGTTTGCGGGGTATTATTAGTCCCGACCATCGCTCATATGTACTTAGAGCCCGTGGAAGCCTGTACATGCCCTTTAGCACAGGGATTCTCAACTGCTGGGCTGTGACCCAAACCCCCACCAAGAACCCCATGCTTTTATTTGGAGGAGGATTTTATTACGCATCAGTGCTGTCTATTCACACTCCTCAACAGCAGGTGGCGATGATGCCCTGTAAGGCTAATAGAAACCTGCCATTTCAGAGATAGAAGAAAGCCTGCAATGTTTGTTTGGATATGCTAATTGACCATGGCGCGATGCAAGTACGACACCGACTACATGAAATATGAATTTCCTCATATTGCACATTTGACTTTTTAAAGGTGCAGTGCGTAAGATTTGGGTGGGTTATTGTCACTTTCTTAGGTTAGGATTAGAATAACAAAACTATTATATAATGACATTTTTATGTCACCTCAATGTATGACTTGCTTTTACATACCCCTAAAATGAGCCCTTTAATTTACACCAGGAGTGGGTACCTACTATGGGGGCCACCATGTTTATTCACAACAGCCCAAAGTGGACATACTAAACATCCTCTGAGCTTTAATGTTCTCCTGCATGCTCGAAAGCGAAGGGTGAGGTGTGGAATACATGCGACTTCCCCTAATCTCTGCACCTGTAATTCAAATGCAGCAAAGTGAGTATAAAAGGGGATATTTCCGTCTTTAGCATCGCCACCTACTAGTCACTTCTGTTTCTCACTAAACGTGCCTTTTCATTGAATACGTTTGAGAAGTTTAAAATGTTCCTCTCTTTGTGTCGCAGCCCTTCATCAAGGGCTGGTGGTGGGTCCTGAACCCAGACCAGCTGAGAGGTAATGCTTTACCGAGCACTCAGCCATGATGGTGGAGAAGAGGAGTAACTGAGGTCAGCATGAGGAAAAGGGAAACAGAGAAAGTCCCTCTGGTTAATCTGACAGAGGTGGTAGTTATTATGAGGAGGACAGATAACACATGAGAGCATGTGGAAAGAATCACAATCGCAGAGTCAAACTCACGCAAACACACACATACACACACACACACACACACACACACTTCCTGTGACAAACACTTCCTCCGCACACTTACGCACATTCAACATGAAATTCAACCCGTCCCAAACAACCGCATACACCCGCACATTTAAGTCGTTTCCCATGAGATGCATCGTTACATACGCATAGTCATTTTCACACGCACACACACACACGCACACACGCACACACACACACACACACACACACCATGGACGACGTGACGGCCATTTATATCCCCCTGCCGCACTGGAGCATGGACAGGGCCAGGGCTCACTTTTCAAGAGGGGATGCTTTGAGTTCCAGAGGGGTGCACATGAAAGAGCAGCAGAATATAAAGGAGGGCCCAAGGATACACTGCAGCGCTCAATGTGAGGACAATTTAGCCCTGATGGAGAAGCTGGATCAAAGGCCTGGCCTCCATAATTGCACATTCCCCAACAAACACTGTGCCATTTGAAGAGCGGGCCAGACCTCCGGACTCCTGAGGCCCGTTCCCGAGCACAGACACAGACACAGGCAGGCCCATTCCTTTCACCTTGCTATGTTCTCTATCTCAATGTCTCGCTCAAAGATTAGAGAAATGCTTTCATTCCAAAAGTGCTCGCGCTTTCCCTTTGAATGTCAAGATACTCGCCAAGGCTGAGGCCGACTGCACCCAAAGCTCCTTTCCCTTTTATGCCGGGGGTTAAGAAGTCACGGTTATCAGTGGGCTCGGAATGACAATGCTCGCAGACTCCTCCGAGTCATTTTGTTCGAGTTAAAGGTGCAGTGCGAAAGACTTCGGGAATTCAATTTCATTTTCATGAATTCATTATCACCTGAATGTTCTATTTTTTTTCTCCATCGCCCTTAAATGAGCCCATGAATGTATACTTACATGAGGAGTGGGTCCTCTCTATGAGGGCCGCCATGTTTTTACGAAAGCCCAGAGTGGACACACTAAACATCTTTTGACTTTTAATGACAGTTATTATTATTATTATTATTAATGATAATAATAATGATCATGACGATGACAATGGTGATAATAATGATAATAATAGTAATAATAATAATAACGATAATAATGATAATAATAATAATAATAATAATAATAATAATAATGATAATAATAACGCCAACACCAACAATAGTAATACTACTACTACTACTACTACTACTACTACTAATAATAATAATAATAATAACAACAATACTAATAATAATAATAATAATAATAATGGTGATGATGATGATAGATTGTATTTATATTGCGCTTTTAATAATAATAATAATAATAATAATAATAATAATAATAGTAAAAATAATTTATTTTATTACATTTTATTTTTGGCGCCTTTCTCGACACTCAATGACAGATAAATGAAAAAACAAGTAGGAAATAGTAAAAGTGGACATTGCAGATTGTGCTCATAGGCAATATGCCAGTTTGAACAGATGGGTTTCTGAATGCATGCAGAAGAGTGAGGGTGAGATGATGGATACATGCAACTTCACCTCTTGATGTCACCAAATCTTACACACTACACCTTTGAAGGTTCTATGTGCAACTTTTAGAGCAACTGAAGAGGATTTGTATTCACCTTTTAAACCTGTGGGCAGCTTCATCTCTGCTGGGCGGTCAGTTCCACCTTAGTGCAGAGCGCGCGAGTATTGTTTTTTACCGCTATGCACCAAGCAGCATGTGGGCACGCCGACTCCTGACTTGGCAAATCTGAACATCTCGAGCATTTACAATTTTTGGAATGCATCACCTGAAAGGACACCGAGTGTTTATGTTATGTAAGGTTCTCCCAAATGAATGACTGCACTCTGCTGAGGCTCCAAAACAACAAGTTCCTGACTAACTCTAACCATGTTAGCATGATCTGTTTACACTCCTGCGCCCATCTCCATGAGAGGGTCCGTTGTGTGGAGGTGGACGCTGCACTGTAGCTCTCTGTGTCCTCACCTGCAGGACACTGTCTCCCGAGCGTGTAAATCCCACACTGACATCCTCTCTGTCCCGCAGGTGCGAGACATTCCTCGGCTCCTCGGCGAAGGAGAGGAAAAAATGGTCGGAGGTTGTTGTCTCGGTCAGTGGCGGTGGGTGCGAGTGTCACCACAAATGACCCGCGGGATGAAAAACAATAGGCCAGGTTTTCTTTTGTGCCCTTGTTGTCCCGTTCCACGCGGTGAGGCGGCCTCCTCTGGCTCTGTCACTGCCCATTTCAATGGACGGACTGATGTTTGCATTAAATCCGTCCTCACAGCCGCACCAAAACCAGTGCGGTGGAGCCGACACTGACAGCTCTCTCTCCATGAGAGCCTGCGAGTGCTTACTCCACGACTTCAGATGGTTTTATGTTGCGTCTAGACTTTAATAAGTGGTTGTGTTTTCCTGACAGCACCCCCTCGCACCCCCCCTCCCCCCAAAAAAAATCTCCCCTCAAAGTCCTATGGCGATGCTTCAGTAAAAAAATACTATATGCATGTGTTGTGGAGCGGCACTCAAATAAACATGCTCCTAATGGAGCACGATGTGGTAAACCTACAGAAAGCGCCGCGTCATCAGAAATTTCACACACTCTCTGTGTTCCTCGCCCTCGCCTCCGCGCTTTGATGGGGTTTTTCATGGAGTACGGAAATACCGCAGCAGAGACACCACTGAAAAAACATAGACTCGTGATGTCACTGCAGGAGCATGTCGCTGTGGAGTCAAACCTGTGATGAATACACAGCAACTGAAATGGAACTTCAAGGAGTAAATCTAACAACCCACATAATCTGATATCACTTTCAGCTCCGCACTGATGGTGGGCTATCGTTGGTTCGAGCGTGATGCTTCTGGAGCAGGGTGTCAAACACAGGGCCTGCGTGACTTTGTGAAGAGTAAAAACGACAGAAAACACATTCACCGTCATCGCTCACAAAAAAGTGTGTCATAGTGGAGGTTGTTATGTCCTTAAAGGTGCAGTGTGTACGATTTGGTGACATCCAGAGGTGAAGTTGCATATTGTATCCATCACTTCACCCTCACCCCTTCTGAACAAGCAGGAGAACCTATGGCAGACTTCAGTTGTCATTCAAACTAAAAATATGTTTGGTAAGTCCACTCTGGGCTACTGTAAAAACATGGCGGGCCCCATACATATATACATTAATAGGCTTATTTAAGAGTAATGGGGGGAAAATGAAACATTTAGGTGATTATAAATTCATGAAAACGTCATTATGTAATTGCTTTGAAATTGTTTGTGAAGTGACGAAAATGACCACTCTTACACACTGCACCTTTAAATGCGAACACTTGCAGAATATTCTTTTTCGCACTCAAACAAAGGGAAGAGTTTGGAGTTGTTGTTGCTTATAGGTTATTAGGTATGATCCCTCCATGTTACAGCTGCTATGGAAGAATCTCATGAGGATAACAGAGCCTGGATATCACAGTGTGTATCAGCTGCTGACTCGACGATAAATCTAATTCCAGGTTATAAATCTATTTCTTGCCTCTCAGAAGGTGTTGTGTTTTCAGCCCATCTCTGTTGGGTGGTCTAGATCTCCTCGCACCTTGGTGGAGAGATGGGACGAGAGCCAAGCAAAGATAAGAGGAGGAAACTGTAGATATATAAGCCTGTATCTGTCCAACAGTAGCTTCAGAATGAAGATACAGACGCTGTGATGCACATACACAATGTAACATGTGTGGTTCACCTGTGATTGAGTCCTGTTCCTGCTCCCCACATGGACCATGAGTCAGCAGTTCTGTCAGCTCCTCCATTCAGATCTCATGCTATAGTTAACCAGTCTCCAGTGAGAGGCATTTAAGAGGGGATTAGATTGACTTTCTTTGATTCTAACACACACACGTTCAAAGCAGTTTGGTTTTAAAGGTCCACAGCGGAGCTGTGAAGAAGCATAATGATCATTTCCTGCGAGCTCGGAGGAGCACGTCCAACTTTGATTCCTTCTTGGCTTGGGTGAAACCTGTCGAGGTGCTAATAACAAGACGCAGACTGTCCGCAGACGCGCTTTTGACAAGTCCGCGGTCTCCATTTCACTCGGAGGGTTGATGGCTGTTGAGATGAAAGCAGGGCAGGGAAAGGGGGAGAGGCTTTGGTGTTAATCAGGTGCTGATTGGCAGCTTGGGAGCCTTTAAGAGGTTTCAAAGCCTGGTGAGAAAAAAAGGTCATTATACCCACACAGCCCCGGCATTTCACTCTTTACATATATTTACTTAAAGGTGCAGTGTGTAAGAGTTCAGCACTTCTATCTGTAGAAATAGGTTTACAAAACAATTGCATACTGACATTTTTAAGAATTGTATAATTACCTCAATATATGACCTTGTTTTTTACACCACCCTAAAATGAGCCCTTTGGTTTTTGTATTTACATCAGGAGCCGGTCCGCCCTGTGGGGGCCGCCATGTTTTTACAGTAGCCAAGAGTGGATGCAGGAAACATCTTTTGAGTTTGAGTGACAACTGAGGGCTGCCATTGGTTCTCCTGCATGTTCAAACGGGAAGGGTGAGCTGATCGATCCAACGTGTCAACTTCACCAATAGATGTCACCAAATCTAACATAATGCACCTTTAAACTGAAGAGGTTGACACTTATAATAAGATGTGTAATATCTGGGAGGGCTGTCTAGAAAGGCTAAGTTGAAATAAAGTGGAACCTCAAAAATCAAACATAATTTGTTCCAGAAGGTTGTTTGAGTTTCAAAAAGTATGAGTTTCCCTTGACCTCGCATTCAAAAAATGCAAAATTCACAATTTAAGCTAAATGTATACTGGTAAACAGCCTATTTATTGCATCAGATCATTAAGATACATAATAATGACCTATAAAAGCAATTGAAAATACATAAATGTAACTCATTCACCTTGGTGAGGGGAGGCACTGTCACTGTTGTCAATACCTTGTGTTATTATACATGAAACTATTGAAAACATGCTATGAACTCTTTGTTCATATTTTCATTTTTAATTTGGTTTCCGTCTTATTTGTTAACACGGAGGAGGCGTGATCCATGGCCTATCCTGTTACCGGCCAGCAGGGGGCAATCAATTTTTTTTTTTTTACATTCTCTATCTTGTTTATGGTTTATTAGACAATTGGCAGCGACATGTGGATTTAGACAGATAATTACATCTCTGATGTTGGCTGGTGTTTTGTAGCTTGTTATGATTTGTGCATTTTACATAAATCCTCCGTTTGACTCTATATTGCATAACAGCACTGTAAGTGCTCTGACACTTTGAGCTGGCACTATTGGTGCAATTTGTGAAAACACCCTGTAACCGCATTAATAGATTATATAATAGAACACAGCTCTGTCCGGACCATATTATGAATAGAGACAATGTGTCTACACAGTCATGGGAGGCCTTTCCAGAGGGTTATAAGCTCTTTAAAGGTCCAGTCTGTACAACTTAGGTGTTTGCATTAGTGATAAATCATCTATATATGTGTTGTTTACGTTGCCCTGAACTGAGCCCTTCAGAGTGGGTCGTTGCTAAGACATTATGTTGCATCACCATCTTTTTTTTTTTACAGTCGCCCAGAATGGAAGAAATACCCAAAAAGTTTTAGGGGAGGGGTATTCAGCTGCACCTTTAAACACATTTATCTAAAGACAATTTGACAGTGTCTTGACAGCAAGAAACATACACATAAACCAGACACTGTTCAATGTGGCCAAACTGTCTTATACGTGAAGCTAGAATAATTAAGCCAAAATAAACTTTTATTTTGAATTGCTTACCGTTGTTTCCTGTGTCTGTGTAATTCTGTCATGCTTGATTTTTGCATGCAAGGAAGCATAGCTGCATCTGGCTCACGGTGCCTCCCCTCACGTTCTCATAGCCTTCAAAATAAAATTCCAACTTTAGAAAACAATTCAATTCCCCAGTCGTTTCCACTCCAATTTTCTTTTGAAATGAGTGTCTTTTGTTTTGTCTTATTTTTCATTCACAATGTGAAAAGTGAAAGTTCTCAGTGGATCTTTCGATATCTTCCAGGCCCCTTAATCCACATCTGGAGAGTAAACACACACCAAACGAACCAAACATTCCTCTAACATGCCCAACCAAACCCCCTCCCCAATGTATATGAATCACCCCTTGATGATGAGCCGCGACCTGAATCAAAGAACAAATTTCATGTGGTAGGTCAATTGGTATATGAAAACAAACTTTGCTGGTTTTCCTTTTCCTGTGAAGTGGCGGGTGTCAACCAGAATTACACAGCATCATCGCCACTTACTGTTGAGGAGTGTGATTTGGGTCCGAAACGATGGATAAAAAAGTCCTCTTCAAAATAAACTCAAGATTTTTTCCCCTCAACTTTGTCCCCCAGTCCCAGGCCTGTGACCCACTGAAAACAGGTCCGCGACCCACTTTTGGGTCACGGCCCACCAGTTGAGAATCACTACTTTCGGAAGTGGGCCACAGGTTGCCAGGGGGTTAAACACTTCCCTCAGCATTTCAATCACTCACTTCCACGCTGCTGCAGGCTGGGACTAAAGCCTGGACCTAGATGTGCGAGTCCAGCTGAACCCTTCCAAGGACACTGAACTGCAGACACGCCCCAGGGAGACAACCACAGGAAACACTGCAACCACCTGTCTGCCACACACACCCAATCCATCACCCCGGGTCTTTACATGGAAAATGAAAAGGTGATTTCTCAAACTTTATCCCCCACAACCACTTGTGTCTCAATAAGTGCAGTTTAATTTCCCTCTAAACTAACGTCACTCATGATCGACTGCCAGCTCCCCTGTATCCTGGCGGGGGCCTCCCACTGACTGAGGCCGCTCATGTAGCTTTACTTTGCCAGTTTAACCCGAGGCCCCTCGCAGGATACGGCATGAATGACATGCACACAGCACACAGCTTAGATTATAATCTTTTGATAACATACAGCCCATTTCCAGGGCACTTGCTTTGCATATGATTGGTGCAGTGGGAGGAGTCGTCCACTTCTCCTACGGGGTTCGACCCGCTTCATGAGAAATATGTGACAAATGCGTAAACAATCGAATCATGAGGCCTTTATCGAGGCGCCCTGTGTATCGTTCTCCTCTTCTCACAGACCAATCGTCGTTTCCTTTTTAATTAGGCATTTTGTTTGCGGGGAATCAACGTTTAAATGAGCTCCCCATTCAGATGTCGCAAGATGGGAGGGGGGCCGTCACATATTTGCCGCAGTCTCTCAGTTTGTTTGAACCACGTGTATGATTGGATCGCTCATTAATCCGCATTCTGTCAAGTCCCTGGCATCAATCATCCCTTTAACTGTGCCTTAAAACTGCCACCCCCGACATCTGTCTGATGATTTAACAGTGACATGTTACACAGCCAGTTGTTTTTCTGCCACTGATAGATTCCGAGGCTTTGATGCGATGAGGCGTTGTAATTCATCTTAACCAAATTAGTGCTGCGTGTCACATTGGATTCGATATGGCGAGTCTCGGGGACATTGTGAGAGGAGGAGTGTGCCTGGAGAGTCGGTCCACTCAAATATGCATGGGAATCTGCTTCAGTTGCACATGATAAAGCAGCTGGCTGGCTGTCATGTTGTAAATGCTTCAAATGACTACAATGTGTCAACAAAATCTATTGGGAGCAAATGTTTTATTGACACAAACCCTCTAACACGTCACACTGCCTTATGGGAAAGTCCCTTTTTAACTGTCACAGATCCTTATCACTACTATCGTCAACTCCCCTCCCCCCACCCCCCACCCCCCACACCTCACACCCCACACCTCACACCCCAAGATGTGACTTATCTTGATCAACTGTCAACCTTGAATTAGGCCAAGCCCCCCGCACCCCCGCCTTCCTCTTGCTTTCTCCCCCCCCCCCCCCCCCAACCGCCCTCCTCTTGCTTTCTCCATGTGTTTTTGTGTTATGGTTTCCCAATGTTGTGGCCACCAGCCCATCTCGC
>JAFBJT010111141.1:0-14775 GCA_016785325.1 Chascanopsetta lugubris
GAGCGGCCGGCCGGCCGTGCGCTCAACGGGCCGAGGACAATTTACTGTGAAGACGAGGGAGGGTCCACGTTTTCATTCGTTTGAATAATCGGAATTTTGACACTGGGAATGTAACCCCACATTTCCTTTCACGTGAAAATGTTGCTGTTTTTTTCCCCTCTTCTTTAATCTTTTTAGATTCACATTTTCTTTTCGTTCTCATTATTCCAAGGAAACATTGCTATCAGCAAACATATTGGTTCTAATTTGCTTTGTGTATTTCTACAGCTTTCAACGTGTCAAACCTGTAATTACTGCGAGCTATATTAAGTACGAGTAAAACAGTATATATATGTGTGTATATGCAAAACAAAAATATTTCCAAGTGAATGCTGACATAACGAAAACCTATGAAATCTGTTCAGCACCTTGTGTATCATGATTTAGAAAATATTCACGAGACACATTTCTTCAAACATCATCAAACACTTGAACTCTTTCACACCTTGTGTAAGTGAACTGAGGGATCACACATTCACCACTGTGTTGTATGGAAATACTGGAGATGCTCTCTCTCTCTCTCTCTCTCTCTCCCCCCTCTGTATATAAATGGACATAGCAGAGCAGTCTCGGGCCTGACAGGCTAATCCCACCTTGCCAGCCACACACGAGCTATTTGTCAGATCCCACTTCTCACTCTGACTGACCTGACCCTGCACATGCAGATGTGAAGCCTGGAAATGGAAAGTGGACGGAGGAAGTGGAAGGAAGAGATGAGCAGCAGCAGCAGGAGGAGGAGGAGGAGGAGGAGGAGGAGGAGGAGGAGGAGGAGGAGGAGGAGGAGGAGGATAAAGAGGAGAGGGGAGATCAGAGAGGGCAAAAGTGAGAGGAGACAGGGTTGGAGAGAGAGAGAGGGGAAGGAAAGTTTGATCAGTGGAAGGAAGGATGGATAGATGGATGGATGGCGGGAGGGAGGGAGGGGGGGATAACACGTAATGCCCCACTGAGCCACAGGACTGGGGGTCATCTGGCGGAGCGGAAGCCCACCCATCTGCCACCGACAAGCCCCGTCTCACATCCCCACCTGTTAGGCGCCAAACACTAATAAAACTCTCCCTCTGGTGGCTGGGACGCATCAAAGTCAGCCATGAAAGATTCCCGCAACTTTTTGTTTTTTCAGTCAGTCATTAACATTTGACCCCGCCCCCCGTTTTGCGCCGAGCGTTGGCTCGCCGCTTGGCTCCCGTACCACCCATCTGACCGCCGGCCAATCGCATCAAGGGAAGACAAATGGCTCTGTGTCTGTGCCAGTTACAGTACTTTATAGCTGACGTGCTGCTGGGGCATGTGAACATCAACCCCCCCCCCCCCCCCCCCCCCCCCCCCCCCCCCCCCCCCCCCCCCCCCCCCCCCCCCCCCCCCCCCCCCACCCCCCCCTGCTGCCTCGATGGCCATTAGGCAAATACAGTTTGAAAGAGAATTCCCGCGTGGCAAATCACATGGTTATTAATTACACACTCTGCAACCACCACGCGAGCAAGTTGAAAATTAAACTTTGCTGTCACTCATTCTAAAGTTAAACACAGCTGAACACCCAGGCTCGTCCCAAACTACTGAAAGACGCTTGTGTCTGTTGATTTCATAGGTTTGTTTCTGTTGAGGGTGCATCCCATAATATTGTCATTTGTGGCCACGATGGAATATGGATGGTTGAGGAATTTTTTGGATTCTGCTGTTTATTACTTTATCATCACTTGAATTAGATTAATGGTGAGGCTCGTCGTGGGCGTTGCCATCTTGCCGATGCCGAGCTCCTCCTACTTCCTGGTTCACCCAAAAAAAGGTTGAAGAGGCGGAGCACAGAGAGAGCTGGGGTGGGCCCACGCTTCTGTTGCAGAATCCAAACAAGGGGCCAGGTCGGCTCAGGTGTCACTCAGAAGGCCACGCCCCCTTAGTTACGCAACACTTCAAAGCTCGCTCGAATCAAAATAAGCAAGTCAGAAAAAGAAATTGGCCATTTTAACACGGGAGTCGATGGGGATTGACTCACTTTTGGAGCGCAGCCTCAAGTGGCCACCCTGTGAACTGCAAGTCTTCTCCTCATCGCTATCAGACCAAGCTCCCCCTGTTCGACTCGACTGAATCCAACACTAACAAGTCCAAATCACAATCATCACCCTCATGATCACCAGCGGCCCCACATGAGTCATCATCATCAAAGCTCCATCGCACCTCTTTAGCAGTAGCATGTTCACACGCACACGCACACACACACACATACACACACACACACACACACACACACACACACACACACAAACACACACTCTCCCTCCACTACATCCCGATGAAGGTCAACACCTCAATGTCAACGTGGCATCTCGGGGCTTCACCAGAACAGACTGCGTACCCGCTGGAAATCTCCAACCAGGCGAAGCCCACGCTCGCTGCTCCCCCAGTCCCCAAGAAGCATTCCAGGAATCTGTTCTCTTTTTAATTAGTTTTTCCTCCTGTTTTATTTTTATTTTTTTACATCAGGACTTGTAGTTTTTCAGTAACCGACAGAAAACTGCCCAGAGAAAGACACACGTGATTCGACTGTTGTGACTGACGTCAAATCCAACTCTGTTCTCATTGTAACTTACATGCATTTGAATTCTCTAATCACTGCCTCACACGATCAATACTGACCCATGCATTACATTCACAGACAGAATATGTTTATGTTTATGATGTTTCGTAAGCCAAAGCATAATCATACCATGAATTTCAACTATTACTAATCAAACATTTGCAAGCGAACGGTGCACTTTCACAATAAAAGCTTTATACTACTGAATCATGTGCTGGAAGCAGAACTCATTGTGCACTTGCAGAAATTGTCCCACTGCAACAAACTAAACGAAAGAAGCAAAGGAACATAAAGCCTTAACACAAAGTAACAGTGGTAACACAACTACCTCTTCAACTCAAGCACCAATACTTTCCCCCAAATGATATTTCCGAATACAGAAATTGGATGCTCTGGCAATGTTTGTGGAAATGTGCACAGTTATCCTTTAAGATATGAAGACCTGTTGACCTCTAGGAGGATCTCAATGCTGGTCCTGCAGCTTCTACTTTGAACACATGGATTCATTACGCCATCTTTCCTCGCTGCCGATTGGACAGTTGCCATCTTACAGCAACAAAAAAAAAAAGAGCCTTTTATTAACCCACTCATTTCTTGGGCCGTTCAGTTACTTGGAGACATTCGTTGATGAAATCCTCGGAGAAGAAAATGGCAAAAATAAGTACCGATGTAGAAAAATGTAAACACCGAACACAGGAACACACTAACGGGTCTTAAGATGTGTTGCCTTGGCGTGAACATTGGAGTGAGAGATGTCTGCCATGCATGCAGATCAAAGAGCCCTGGGGGGAGAAAGTCTGCCTGTGTGTTAATGCTGATGCTGAACAGCTTTTATCACAAGGGGGGGGGGGGGGGGGGGGGGGGACCGGGGGGGAGACCAGGGGCCTGGTGGAATGTGCAGTGTGAGCATGCGTTAGGCAGGTGCAGGAGAAATCAAGCATGCATTTAAATGATCAAGGGATGGACGGGGCGCTGATTTACAGACAGGCAATCATTTTCAGATCTTTGCAGGAGAATTAGTGCAACGTGAAATGACCAAATCACCCGTTCAAGCGAGAAGTAACACTAAGACTAACGCTAAGTGTATGTAACAGCCGTTTGTCCGACCACATTACTTGTCTTGATTATTATTAGAGGACATTTCAGTGTATGTTTCCATGCATCAACCGATTGGAATAATGTAAACTGTGTAAAAGTGTTGTAATTGCTCTCTTTAGGATCAAATCAGTATGTGACTGAACTGCGAATGACGTCCACAATATCTTCTAATACAAACGTTATCTGACTCTGAGAGTGAGATAAGAGAAAATTACAATACGTTTTCATTTATTAAAGAAATAAACAAGAGATAAAATGTGACTTCCTGTACTTTATGACCCAGTGGGTTTTGATGATTGGGGGAAATTACTTCCATTTCTAATAGCGTTTTGATAAGTGTGTGCTATATAATAATTATATCCGCGTTATACTGCCGTATTTGCAGTAGCTCAGAATGGAAAAATGAACTCACTGATGACTGAAGGCGTCTACACACTGTACCTTTCATAAACACCAGCTAAAACATTCAAAACAGATAATGGCGTCTCTTGAAATTGAGTGATATTGATCAATTAATCTTTATAAATAGATGAGTGTCACAACAACGCTTGGCTTTAATGTTCAAACAAAGCCTCCTCGAACTCAAGGTACTTTAGTGGATGTGGAATCGGAGGCTGCTAGGTGAGAATGTGCCCTGGGGTTCAGACATATGCCGACCATCAAACGTGACACCGCGACTCGCATCCTGTCTCGGCGCAACATCTGGCGTAAAGAGTTTACAGGCATCAGCGGCGCGGCGGCTCAGGGGGCAGCCATCTTTACACGGGTCGTCCATTCAGAGCAGCACAAAGCCGATGGATTCACAAGTTTGCAAACACTCCCTGCCGCTAATAGTCATCGGGTGTTAGCCGCGGTGCGCGCTAAGTACACTTTATTTAAAAAAACAAAGCTGTTACACTTGAATGCAGGGCTCATAATAAAGGCCGACGAACGGGTTCCGCTAATGGCTGCCGGGACGCAAATACGAGTCTGCCTCCTCGCTAACAAGCACATCATTTTTCAAAAGTGCACAATGATGTCAAGTGGCCTGGGATGATCCCCGCTTCGACGAGTGCCGGGATTACTGTAAGCTGATTTTCCATAATTTACCCTCACCAAGTGGAAAAGCACAATCCGGATTCGCCTTGCTAACTCCCTCTCCTTATCTTGTTCCCCTCGCGTCATTGTTGTCCTAAGACCAAAACGTGTCTGCAAGCCTCCGAAGTTTAGAAGTTTTGCATTGCGGGTCAAATCCGCGAATTAGGGATGCAGGCGATGCTCCACTAGCACACATGGGTTTGGCTTATTTCAGCACGGACACACTGTAACTGCACAGGGTGTGTGTTTTTTCCGGAGAGCCGGAGATCCCTATTATTTTCTTCGCTGAGCGGATCGTCCCCCGAATCCCAACCCGTCTCAAACGTGCTAATAAGACACATAACGCTGCTAGTTGTCTTTTTCTTTGTCCTTTTTTTTGACGCACTTGGGTGATGTAAACAGAGCAGCACTTCTTGCACAATAACAAACACACAACCTCCTGCAGTCAGCAGTCTGCCAAGAAACTCAGCACTTCCTCCGACCTATAATCAGCACTTTGTGTAGGGACGACAACACGATGGCGGTTGCCTGGTGGACAATGACACAGCGAGGGTTGCTTTCAGTTTAACAAGGGCCCCACTGAGTTCACGTAAGAGTCTAATGATGTTTACTTAACACCTAGAAAACACGGTGCTGTTATTGGACTATGATGAAATTATCTGACTCCCAACACCAACACTGCTGCTCCATCATCCTTTTTCCTGTAAGTCAAACACACACACACACACACACACACACACACACACACACACACACACACTGATTCTCAAGAACGGAAAATGTCTGCGGCAAACCACAGCCCTCTGGCAGGAAGACAGAAAGATAGTAAAGTGGTAGGTGAGTAATGGGTGGGAGAAGCAGACATAGGTGCCAGCAGAGGTGAGAGGGAAGGTAGGGAAGTATTCGAGAAGTTATGAAGTTGGATGGTTCAGACAGTACGTGGGTAGGCACGGGTAGATTGGGAAGTGGAGATGAAGGTAGGCAGGAAGGGAGGAGGGTAAGTGGGTGGCTAGGGAAGAAGGGTAGATGGTAAGTATGGGGAGGTGTAAGTGTGTATGTAGGTAGAGACTTAAGCACAATGGTGGGTATGGAAGTGGGATGGGAGGAGGGAGAAGGAAATTGGGTAGGCAGGGGAGTAGAACAGTTAGCTAACTGAGGAAGATGGCGAGCAAGAAAGACGGAAGGAAGGAAACTGGGGGTACGATTGCGGGGAAGAATGAGGGGGTAGGAAGGTATGAAGCTAAGAATGTAGGGAAGAAGGAAAGAGGAAAGGTAGGTTGGTAGGGAGGTAGATCGGTAGCTAGCTAGCTAGGTGGGGACGTCAGTGAGAAAGTAGGAGGGAAGGTCGGTGAGTAGCTAGCCAGGTAGGTAGGTAGCAAGCTAACTAGCTAGCTCGAGAAGTCAGTGGGAAGGTAGGAGGGAAGGAAGGCAGGTAGGTAGGTACAGGTAAGTAGGTAGCTAGCTAGCCATGCAGGTAGCTAGCTAGCTGGGTCGAGATGTCAGTGGAAGGGCAGGAAGGTAGGAAAGTATTCTCCCGTGCATCCGTGATGTGGGGCAGACTGTTGGCAGCTGTATGATCAGTATCCCGCGTCATTCTGGATCAACCGTCCTCTTTTCTCCTTTTAGCTCTGATGCTCACTGAAACTCCATTCCTTTGTTCCGCTTTGTCAAACTAAATTCCTCCGATCAATAAAGGAGCATTCTATCTTTCCTTAAGCGAGGACGCGCTGAATCCTGTGATTTAACCTGGCACCGGGCTTGACACCACATTCCCTCTCAAACACAGACAGAGAAGGGAAACTGGCACGAGGACGAGCCAGAGCCCAGAGCGAGCGAGCGGCGGGGGTTGGCTGAGGGAGGGCGCGAGTCCGCATCACCTTCCAGCAGTTGTTATTGTTCCTTATTACTGCCCATATTTTTCATCCTCTCCCTCTCTCCGAGCTGTCTCCATCTTTTTATCTTCTCTATTTTTTTACAGCCCGGTGTCAGGAGTCGTAACATGCTCGTACGGATGGGGCCGCTTGTGACGGGGCTGCGTCGCGGCTCAGCCCGGCTCTGCCTCGTGTCCCACATTACAGTACACAGTCAAAGAGAAGGTTGCGGACAAATCGATGTGCTGTTGAATCATGAATGCGCGACAGATATTTTATGATAAATTCACGGGGCTGGGAGTGCTGAGAAAACACTTCCGGGGAAATTGGTCAGCACGTCTCATCTTTGTTCAATTTATATCACGCCCCGCTCTATCGACTAGCGCACCATCGCTAAAATGCATCGGATCGCCTCCTGTATTTTTCAAAGGGCGAGGTAGAACACTGCACTTTTCTTGCATTTGCTTTGGCTACGGCGCCGCTCACACTAGTCTGATCTTAACCAATGGAAACATCCACGGTAGAATTCAATCAAGGCCACCAGTCCAGCCAATTACACCCACATGTCCTTAGGACGGAGCCGTTGGTCGGATGTAATCTTTACGGACCATGAAGAGTGATGGAGAGGGGAAATAGGCCGTCATACATTCGCAGTGCCAGCAGTTATTCCAGCATCAGATCAATCTCTGAGAGATTGCTTTGTTTTGGAGTGAAACACAAAGCATCACCTCCCCTTTCATCCCTCATGGGTGCAGCAGAGGCGCGGGAGGAGAGTGCACATCACAGCAGCAGCAGGGAAATGTTGTGTTTTTCACTTCACTTAAAATACCAGCAGGGCCATTCGTTTGGGATAATAGGGACACATGACACTGGAAGTGGGTGTAAATGTCAACGCTAATTCCCAAATGAAAACTGGCATTAAAAACAAAGGTGAACTGTGCAGAAATCATTTCTTCCTTTCCTGAAGGTAAGGAGGTCAAAATTTCACTCTTTCATGAATCTTTCTTTTTAACAATCTAATAGATGAAAATATTGCAGAAAAAAAAAACCCAAACATAATGTGCTAGAATTATTAGATGAAACTGCACGCAAGATGTTTCCATTTCATCGCCATGTCTTGCATGTTTTGGTTAATACCACTATGATTATTAACGCATTAAATCTCAAACAATTGTTATTTGGGGACTATATGCACAGCATTAAAAATGGTATTCTACAAGTCATTAATTTAGAATCAAAAATATCATATTATAATATATAAATATGTAAACCCCAACGCAAGACTTTGTAACGCCTTATCTGTCACCATACACATAACTTTAAAAATGGCGACCACTGGTTCCGATAATCACCCAAGCAAATAATCGGTTGACTCAGTTAATTGATAAAAAAAAATAGAAATAAAAGATCAGTGAAGAATGGGCAAAAACAATGATCATAATTAGAGTTAGTGAAAAAGACTACAAAATAGTTCTGTTCATGGAGGAGTCTTGCTTCCTACGACAGTCCGCCACCAGGAGGAGACAAAGACACCATCTTGATACGTCTGTGATTCTTCAACAGTCACCAAGCGACAAACACTACAATCGCCTAACTGCTGACACCCATGCACCCATGATTCACTACAGACATATCTGATTGTATCAGACTCAAGACACGAGATTCCAACGCCGACTTGGCAACCGTGAGGTTCAAACCCATGACGACGGGACGGCGTGGACACGGGCTCAACTTGTTTTGCTGCGACGCCATTAATTGCCAGTGGAGTCTGGGGGTGTAGCTTGTAATTGGCATTTGACACTATTGATAGCAGCATGTGTTGGTATTTAGCCGTCGGGCTGCAGAAGGGGCCATGCGGAGTCAAAAATTGTCAGGGTGGTGGCGAGCCAAATCCTGCAGGAGCTGAAGCATGGCTCAGTGTGATTAGACGGCGCTCTCATCTCGGTGCCAAGCGGAGAGGACACCGAGGTCAGACGTGGCTACACCGAGCTAACGGGGATGCGACACAAAGCGGCGTGTAACGGATGAATACGAGCGAATGCAAATACGCCCACGGACAAAAGCGGGTCGGAGCGTTTCTTCGGCGCAACCAATTTATTTCCCGTGTCAACTCCATTGTTGGGTTTTAGTCGTACCTGGCCCCAACACAGGTACAATTTAGAGACACGTGTCAGGTTCAGACGAGTGCGTGCATTGCACTGAGGAGAGAAAAGACGATGCATGAATAATGTATCAATGTGCTAATGCAAGCACCTATTAGTCCTGGACACCATTACTGCCAGGAAGAGGGGAGAGAGAAGGGAGGAAGGTGGGAGGATTGGGAGACGACCGACTTCCCAGAACCGGCGCTCAACGATTGAAATTCCTTTCCCCCCCCCGATTGGATGAAAATTGCTGAATTCAAAATGCAATAAAAGCTTTGTGTGAGTGGTGACACACATCGGAGGAGACCGAGAACATCCGAAGTTGATTTGCTGCCAAAGCACTTTTGGAGGAATCAATACGGGGAATGTAAACGAGCCATTTCTTTCCCTACGAAGTGCCGCTGATGCGAATGTATATTTATGTGAGAGGCGCATGTAATCTGATCTACAAAGTCAGATATATTGCGTTGTTAAGGTCATGTCGGTACCACGGGCCCCGCAGAGATTACAACTTGGGTCTATTTTCTTATGTGCATTCCAAAGTGCTGCACTGCGCCCGAGCACGGAAAATTAAATCAAAAGCTCAATGCCTATGATGCAATTTGGAAATAATGAAACGATGAAGATCAAAAAGAGAAGATGGAGGGGGGTCTGAGCATGATCGATTTCCTCACATGGAGCTACGTCGCGTTTTTGACTCGATTCCTTTTGCTTTACCAAACGCCCGAGGTGTTTTCCGGCTCGTACAAAAACCACTTCCTCTCTGTGCACTTCCTACTTGCGCGCAACGCTATGAAAACGACACTATGTACATTCAGATGATTTTACGCTGATGAATACACCAGTGCAAATATCTCATATTCCATTTCGGAGACACAGAAGTGATTTTTACCCAAATGTTGCAAACTGAGCCTTTGAGAGAAAAATAAGCAATTGAACATAAATCACTTTGGCACCAACGGCAGGAAATGAGAAAAAGTCGACTTGGAAAAACATTTATGTGTAGGGCGACTGGATGCATGCGGATAATACATCTTTGGAACTTTCTTGGACACTGGCATATAATAATGGCCACTGGGTTTACACTAGCCATCGTAACAAATTAGCATATCGCTACTACCATGTCTATTTCCCATCTGCTGGTACAGAGGTGCCGGGGATTAGGGGGTAATACTGCAGCCAGCCGCTAGGGGGCGGTGAACCTCCACATGCACTGACTATCGACTGACTGAACATATGTCGAATACTTCCCATCCACTAATATGAAGGTTGTACTATCAGTGCGCAATACAGTCACGGGGGGTGTGTGTGGGGGGTGGGGGGGGGCGGGGATTTGCCGTCACGTTTGACGAGTAGTAAATCATCTCGTGTCGATCAAAATGACAGTGGAAACAGGCCGATGTTTGCCCCGGTGTTTGGTCCACCACGACAGCCCTCGAGCGTGGACGGGCTAATATTTGCTAATTAGCGGCGAACACAAAGTACCCAGCATGCACTTCAACAAAATGAAATATAATTAGATGTTGTTAAGTGTGTTTACTCCGTGCCACCCACCGAATATTCGACCTGCAAATCAGCTCCTCGTGTCTCGGCTCTCTTGACTTACCACCTCCCTCTCTCTCTCTCTCTCTCTCTCTCTCTCTCCCTCTCTCTCTCCCTCTGCCCCACAAGATGAGCAGGGTAGTTATACTGCCATTGTTATGAGACACAACTTTATTGCTGTAATCTCGTCCACCAAGGCTGCGGAATCTCCGAGCTCTCCAGAATGTGAGAGGGTGTTGTAAAAATCTAAAATCAAAGCAGGAATAAAGCCGGCGAGATGAAAGAGGAGAAGCTGAAAGCGCCGTCTGATGAGTGAGCGCCCGATTCCTCTCTCCTTGTCTTCTCTTCCCTCCCACTTTTTTTTGAGGAGAAAGAATATATATATATATATATATTCGTCATGATATGATTTCTTCGCCATCAATGAAAGTGTAAAAGTGAAACTTCACTCGCCGTCTCTCTAGTAAATGTGGCGCCTGGACACATGATCAGTGAGCGGGGAGATGGCAGGTGTCACAGAGCCGCTAATTGAAATGAGGCTCAGCGGAAACCTGGCGGGTTCACGGCGAGGCCTCGCTGTGCCATCTCAAGCCTCTGTCCACCACCCTCGCCGCCGAACTGCGGCCATAACCAGCCTTTTCTCGAGTGGATGAAAAGCATTCCACGCCACGTGTTTAAGGTCTTTTACGCGACTAAATAATGAGCAGTCTGTATCGCCCGCAGCCTCCTAATCCCCTGTTTGTCCCATCATTGTCCCCTCCTGTCTTGCCAGCCTTAAATCTGGGGGATTACAGCCGACTTCTCTGAGCTCCCTTTATTCCTCCAGTTCATCTTCGCCGCGCGAGACGCTCCGCAGGAGAACGAGGGCTGCCACATTCCTGGGAGTGCGGGCATTTATTTCTCTTTTAAAGGTCAGAGCTGCGCTTGGAATCGTCAGGAAAACATCATCCTTAGATATAGGTATGTGTGATGCTGAGGGAGCGGCTGATAAAACAGGCTGATTGGAGGCTTTGGCAGACGCGCGGGTATTGTTCACATGTCTATGTTCACACCAAAGGGCGGGAGAGAAGCAGCATTACGAGCCTGTGCCGAGACGGGAAAATGTTACGATAACGAAAGACACTGAATCAACGATGCACCTTCACGCAAACGTGTCAATATTGATTTTTCACTGTTTTACATTTGGACATATTCACAGTGACTTTACATTCGTACGTATCTATCAGAAAGTTTAAAGGCTCTACGTGTAAGATCGTTCACGATACAGTGAGCGCCATTCCCCCCCTCATGGTAACACCACTGTGTCACTCTGACTGTATCTGCTGAACATGTAGCACTGGGGGTCATAATGTGAATGACTGACAGGGCGGGAGGTATTCTCTACATGGGCATTTGAATGGATTGAAAATGACTTTTTATGTATTTCACATTTTTTCTTATTTTACATTAAAATTGATTGGATTTGACTTTTTGTACATTGTTCAATTTGATTTTCGTGACATACATTTTTATTTCATCTTATTCTACATTGGGTCTCATTTTTAGGCAACAATACCTTCTCCCTCAAGCTCGGGAGGGCTGGGTGAGGTCCGGGGTATTCCGCTGCAACACGCAACCTCACCACCAGGTGTCACTCTATCCGACACACTGCCCTGAGAAACTCCTCATTAGCCAGGTGCCAATAACTGACTGCAGTCATCAAAACAAACGGCAGCGTATGAAGTCACCACAGCTCACTACAGTGATCGCCCCCCCCCCCCCTCTGTGATGTGATAGTTTACCATGGGCTTATCTGTTCTCTTTCCCATCCTGCGCTTCACACCAGCTTCTTGTGGGACCCGCGCTCAGCGCTCTGCCTCCCCACACTACAGTCGCAGTTTTAGGTAGAAGACACAGAGACGTCGCCTTGTCACAGACGGCGCGCATTTGTGCTGATGGCTGCAACCCCTATGGTCTGCAGTCATGCTTTTGCAGTTGCAGAAGGGGGGGTGGGTGGGGGTGGTGATGGTGGGGGGGGGGATTGGAGGGTGGGATGGTGGGGGACGAGTGAGGTAGGGCCACTGATTGTGTGGTGTATGAATAAAAGCTCCTCCTAATCCTCCATCCAATCTGCAGAAAATCATGATCAGAGCCACTGAACCAAATCTTTGTTTTCTCTGCTCCCCTCAGTGCTCCTGAGGAGCAGAGCTGTCAGCGACGAACAGTGGGGGGGGGAGGGAGAGAGAGAGAGAGAGCGGGCGAGAGAGAGCGAGAGAGCAAGAGAGAGAGAGAGAGAGAGAGGGCTGACGGAGAGAGAAAAAGCCGGGGAGAAGGAGAGAACGCTGAGGGGAGGAAAGTAAGGGGAGTGAAATAGATAGATAGATAGAGAGAGAGAGAGAGAGAGAGAGAGAGAGAGAGAGAGAGAGTGCGAGTCTGAGGATGTTTGTAAAGGCAGAGAAAAGAGCAGGGACGGAGCTCTTCAGAGGGATGGGGAGGAGAACGAGCAGCCAGATGGCGCCACTGAGCAGGGAACGGTGTCATCTCTGCTCCACTGGCTTTTTTGTGATTAAAGGAATCAGGCGAGAGATGCACGCACGCACACACGCGCACACACACACACACACACGCAGACATGATGAACAGTGCGCGTTTAACGGTAAATCCTCCGCTGTGGCCGCGGCCCAAAATGAGCTGACGAGCAGGAAATAAAACAAACGAGGCAGGGAGGTGGATTAAATGCTCATCCTGGACGCGAGCTGTCCGGGCCGAGAGAGGGGAAAGTAAACTTTACTGCTCATCAGAGAGGCTCCAGGTGGATTCATCATTATTTGAACAAGCGGAGGAATCCTGCTGGGCGTTTTGTTCCCCCCGCATCGCTCCACTGTGGATTCTCACCCCACAGGCGAAGCAGCGCTGCGCTGCGTGGAGGCGGTGGGATTCATCGGTACTCACGCTACAAGCGCACTGCCGGTGGGAATCTACGCTGCAGAGGCGTGGCCGTGTTTTTACGGTAGCCCAGAGTGGACACACTCAGCCAATAGAGGCTTCTACATGCTGGAGAGCTGCAGTGTGCCCCGTCACCGCTAGGTGTCGCTGCATTTGACGCGCTGTCCGTTTCAAGAGCAATTTTCTGCGTCACGGTGAATCGGCAACTAATGTCGTTGTATCGACAGCAGAGTGAGGAGTTGTTGCCACGTGTGTCATGCTGGGTTTATAACGGCATGGATATGAAAACATTTCAAACTTTTAAACGCACGCGGAAAAGTTGTGCATTTACATTAAAATCGAATCCAAAAGAACCGTCTTATGATTGATCAATAACAGATGGACTCGTTTCCCCAGACAGCGATTACATAAAAGGAAAACATCATTCTAAGTAGCCACGTTAAATATGTCGATAAATAAATAGATAAAAAGCTCTAATTTCACTTCATTTTTTCGAGCATAGTTTTACATCCTCACCGCCAACATGAACACAAAGCACTGGACACTTGATATTCAACATGTGGTGAGAGAAACTTCGGTCTCACCTATCCAACAGTCACGTGTTGAGATGAAGGAGCTCACAAGCGGATTCATCAAGAAGCAGATTTCACCTCAAATCAAACTCATTCACATAAAATCCACTCTGGACCCACAACAAGCTTTTCCATCGAAGCACCACTCCATCAGTTTACCACTCCAACAAGTAAAGATAATCACTCTCTCTCTCTCCCTCTAACACACACACACACTCGCAGACACACTCAGCTCTACACACACACACAGATCCTCCTCTGGGCGGCCCAGAACATGATCTATTTGCAAATGGCTGCGTGAGGTAACCTCAGCAGCTGTCTTGCCTCAGCGCTTATACACACACACACACACACACACACACACACACACACACACACACACACACACACACACACACACACACACACACACACACACACACACACACGGCTGGTACCTGCAGCCCAACAAGTCCGGAGTCTATCTCGCCCTCTGTGGCGTCTTATCGCCGAGGAAGATGAAGCTCATGGACGGGGACAAACACTCTGGTGGTCTTCTGCATGTGCGTGTGTGTGTGTGTGTGTGTGTGTGTGTGTGTGTGTGTGTGTGTGTGTGTGTGTGGGGACAGGAGTTCAACGCTGTTGTTGAATACCGGCAATGTGTGTGTGTGTGTGTGTGTGTGTGTGTGTGTGTGTGTGTGTGTGTGTGTGTGTGTGTGAGTCCTACAGTGCGGTGAAATGCAGGCCCACTGGCTGTGTGAGTTGAGTCTGTGTGTGTGTGTGTGTGAGCTACCTTTGTTGACAGATGCGTTTTTCTGCTGACAGCGGTGATCAACGGTGAGCACCCCTGGCTTGGCACCAAGCTATTACTTAATTCATTGACATTTGTGTAATTGCCTCAGGGCAGTTTGCAGAGAAGGTACGGGGGGCGGGGGGGGGCTTCTAATGGGATTAGA
>JAFBJT010111145.1:5975-32506 GCA_016785325.1 Chascanopsetta lugubris
AGTGACCAAAATGGGCGAAATCTTACACACTGCACCTTTAATCTGCTGTTTACAAGGGATCTGTTTACATCGGTGGCAGGAGAATTTGACAGTTTGTACAATGCGCTGAGTCATCCTCCAGCTGGAGGTTAGATGGAAGGATCAATACGCGCACTCATAACTCTCCGATCGATGCGAAGCTGAAACCTGCAGCCTCTTAACTCGGCGTGGCACGATCAAGGAGATACCGCAACCCTGGTCCTCTCCGAGGTCATCCACAAATTCCCCCTCTAAAGCAACACGGATGTTCAATAATCCACACGCTGTGTTTGTGATGAATCCCAGTTATGCAATGGAACATTGTGTGAAGGTGAGAAGTGGCTTCACAGAAGGAGAGAGAGAGAGAGAGAGAGAGAGAGAGAGAGAGAGAGAGAGAGAGAGAGAGAGAGAGAGAGAGAGAGAGAGAGAGAGAGAGAGAGAGAGCGAGAGAGAGAGAGAGTGAGAAGAGTTCCTTGGCCCGGGTGCACAGTCACTTCCTGGATCTGGTAAATGGTTTGGCTGGCAACCTCACGCAGCCGGTGCCAGAACTCCAGGTGTTGGCTGGAGCTAAATCTTTAATGGGCAGATAGAAGAAGTGGTATCAATTATCAGTCCTCTCATCCGACACCCAGTGAGGAAGTGAAAGAGCTTCTTTTAACAAAAATTGAAAAAAAAATATCCCTTTAAAGCTGTGTTTAAGGAGAGGGTGGTACTTAGAGGAGTGCAAACCTTGACCAAGCTGCGATGAATTCCACACACACTCATAGACACTAGGTCTCTGTGCAAGATGTTACATGTGCGTCAAAATGCAACGGCGTCTTCCCTGATCCATACTACATCTTCCATCCCAGTTTCATTGACGTCTACCGAGTCGTTTTTGTGTATTTTTAGTCAAAAACACACAAACAAAACGACGGACAGGGGTTAAATTATGACCTACTTTGTAAAGGTAAGTAGCCACTGAAATGTCAACAGCAGTCAATACAGACATCCCATAACAAATGTTTATTTCTGTTTTTGTAAATATTTGTTTGTCATTCACTCCAACCAACTCCAACTCAACCGACCTTTGGCTCCAGAGTATTCCCTCTTCAAATTTGCTGTGTCATTTCTTTCTGACTTTGTGTGAGGCATGGGCCAGTGTTTTTTTCAGAGTTCCTCAAATAGTCAAGCTTATTGTCATGATTTAAAAGGACATGATGGCAGACGGGCAATGTTGACATCTTGTGTTGAAACCTGGAAGTGGGTTGGCCTGCGCAATACACACAGTTTGACGTGCGGCGCATTTGATGGCAAAGAGGAAACCGTCTGCTCACTTGGCGGAATTTTTCCACCGACACTTTGGCAAATGATCCACATTCTGGAACAAGACAGCGGACAAGACATGTGTGGTCTTTAAATGTCAGATTTGTAGTGTTGAACGCAGCTCTGCTGTCATCACTACTTGAAATAGCCGTGTTGCAAATGGTGCAGCAGGCTGTGGAACGGCCTTCTGCAAGTCCTGCTCGCTTTGCGGCAGCTGACGTAAATGATCCGCCATGCCCATCGGATTCGTTTGCGATCACTGATTAATTAAAGATGCTTCATGCAATACTTACGGTCTGGATTGGGACAATCCTGGCGTGCAATGGTGTTTCCTTCATTGTTCCGATGAAGATGCATCAGCGGCAAGACAGTGTGGTGAGGGAGTTTCTCCTGATTCAAGGTAAAAACAATGGGGCAGGTTGTCATGACACCAATGTCACTGAGCCAACACTGAACTGTGATAGCCTACGATGAACATTCATACATTAATGCAATGGGAAAAACCATTCATCTTTTTTTAGAACAGTTTCCCATGGATGTGTAAGGGCTAGAATTATTTATTTATTTATTTTACAAAAAAAACATATATACATACATACATACATATACATATATATGTATCAGCTGATATGAGCTAGACAGTGATTACTTATAGCGGTATGTCACTTTAAGATGTGAGGCTCCCATCCAGTTTTTTTACGTACATTGTTTCTTGTACCTGTCTATTTATCTACCTGTTGTGCTTTCTCTGATTGGCCAGAATAAGGGGGCTTCGTGTAACTTGGGTTCTGATTGGTTTGGGGTCAGGAAGAAGCAAAAAAAGAAAAAAAAGAATTGGAATAGAAATAACAGATGAGCAGAAAGGAGAATAAAAACACAGAGTTTCATTGTCTCCCCGTTGTGGGGTTTGTATGTTTGTTTTGACGGTTTTGCCGAAAGGAAAAATAAGTCACCGTGGTTGTTGTCCCTCAGGCTAACAAGATAGCACACAATGCTGTCTCTGGCTGTGGGGGAGGCCGGACGTTAGCCTGCTAGCATTGAGGCTAACCGGCTAGCGCGCTGCGGTGTCCCCGGGCGACGAGGGAAACCGTCACACCTTTATCACCACAGCCGGCGAGACTGTTGCTTCTAATCTCCGAATCCAAGGAGGAGAGGAGGCGGAACCTTTCATGCTTCGGGAATTATATCCTGTGTCGTCATCACCCACCCAACAACTGTAAGTAGCCTTACCTCAAAGGGCACGGTAGCATCATCCCTAGCAACGGGGGTTGTGTGTATAAACTTTGTTGCCGGCAGTGCTTTGTTGTAGTTATTTGTTGTCACAAGAGTTTTTTGCGTCATGGTTATAGACGAGAGGATACGCTTGGTATTCTAACGTCTCAGGTGCTGTGGTGACGCCACCTGTTTGTGCAGAGTGTCCCGGATGTTACCGTTAAAGCTTTCGCTGTGGCCCATGGTAACCCCCTTTGTTTGTCTTTGTTTTGGCCTTAAAGAGGTGACTGCTCACTTACTGTGCAACAGAGGGGTTGTGGTGTTGTTCTTTTATTATTTTACTTCACTGATATTTTATCCTATTTCCCTTACAGTACTTTTCATAGCCATTTCTGATCAGACAGGGGAGCTGAGTGTTTGTTGACATTATCATTAAAGTCATACTATTGTTCTGAAGCCACTCACTGCGATTCAGAGGAAACTACTAGCTTCAGCAGAATGATCCCCGGCCGTGTTTCATGTAGCTCTGATGTCAGGAAGCGCGGGCAGTTGAACTGACGTTTCAAAGCATATCAGGAAACGTAACATTTGTGCCTTCCCGGTAAACGCTCTCAGAAAAAAAACATAAAAAGACTGCAAAACACAAAATCTAGGCATCCTCCTCTTATGTGCTTTATGCCACGAGAGGGGAAATGTGATTAGGAATATGAGTCCTGTCACATCGTAACACAAGGCAGTGCCCTAGTCTGTCCGCCGAGACTTTACAGTATTTGTTCCCATATCAGGAAAAGGCCCAGGATTCCCAGACTTGTGGTGCGACTGCTAAATGCTTCGAATGAACTCTCGCTGGGCTGATCCGCCCTTCCCAGAGCCTTCACTTTCATTGGAAGCTGTGGTCCCATCTTCCCATATTCCCTGCTCCATCTCACTTACAGTAACCACAGCGAGATGCGATTACACCATGAGCTGGCAGGCAGCCTCCCCTCTTCTCACCCCACCCGGGCCTGAGCTGCTCTCACACACTCACCCCCTCCCTCTCTCTCCCCCCTCTCTCTAACTCTGACACTCTCCCCTCTCTGCTCCCTTTCTTTCTTTCTTTCTTTCTTTCTTTCTTTCCTCCCCTCATGCGGCCACATCGGTACCATGAGCTCATGGCCCAGCTGGTCCTGGCACGCTGCAGCAAGATAGATAGAGGGATGGATAGCTGGTGTCGGGTGTCTCTAATCTAAGTATGTGTCACTCACTCCAGAAATGAGCTGTGCCCTCACTGCTGCTGCTGCCGCTTCTGCTGCTGTTGCTCAATTTACGGCGAGTTCACTCCTCTGAGGCTCTCTGAGTGGTGATCCGGCACAATATGTAACTTTCTGAACTTCTTAGATTTACGGTGGAGGGAATTTCTCATCTCTGCTGCCGCAGGCTGGGGTGATTCCAATGAAGTGCACAGGCGCGCACACACACACACACGCACACGCACAAACCCACAAACGCACGCTCACACACACACACACATTCTGAGGCTGTTGTTTGTGAAGAAACAGTCAGTGTGACCTGACACGAGGTGGTTTTCAAGTTTTGCAGCTGAGGTCGAGTTGAGCTGAGGTAGCTGCAGGTGCCGAGGCAAACACATGTACGATCACATACACACACATTACACATACACTGACACCTGGGGCACCTGTGATGACTGCACCGCAGTGTGGGAGGGGAGGGAGGGAGGGATGAGATCACATGATCCAAACCTCTTCGTTGTTCAGGGGTAATGATCGCGGTCGGCCGGTTGCAGAGCCTATAATCAAATGGAGTAAAACAGCTGTGTGAGGCAAGGGGAGGATAGTCCACTACAAACCACGCACACACACACACACACACACACTGAAGAAACCCATGCACACCAACACCTGACCTGAATTTCTACAGATTTGACTGTGTACACTTAGGGAGGTAGAATCACGCACACACATACACAGCAGGTCACACTGGATGAGGTCATGACACAAACTTAACTGCTGTTAATGTGAAATACCACCTTTGGTCCTCCGGTCTAAACCAATGAGACGGTCTCCTTAAATATAGACCGTAGATAAGTAAGGGACAGAGCATGTTTTTAAATTTGGCCGATAATCCCCTCGTCTATTTTTGCCGGACGCAGTCATTTGGATGTTTGTTTTCAGACGTCTGCAAAAAAAAAGAATTACCCTGGGATTGCATCAGGGTGTTTGTTAGGGAGCAGCTCAATGCATCGACTTGGGGGGGGGGGGGAATGGTGCCATTTCTAGGAGAGTGTTTACGTGACTGACATCCATGTTTCCATACCGGAGCGACTGTTGCTCAGGAGGTGAGCGGTTGTAATCTGAAGAGAAAGTCAGTGGTTTGACTCTCGTCTTCTCCTTTATGCATTCCATATGTTTACGTGTCCTTGGGCGAGATACTGAACCCAGCATCACCTCATGTTCCCTCATGCAGGGAGAGCGCTGCACACAGATGTTGAATGTTGTTGCGATGAGGTTCGTGTTCAGGTAGTGTGACTAAATAGAGGCGGTTGTTAACGATGGAAAAGCACTGACCGACTGATTTTCATACAGTCGATTAGTTTTATGACGCTCTGGTCACAGCAGTTCGTCCTACGAGCCATGGTGCCGGTGACCTCACTGCTAAACTTAGGTCGCACGGCTCCAGATATCTAATTCGATCCCAGGTTTCACTCGGTGTGACCCCCGTCACATGTGTTATGCGAAACACTCCAAAAACAAATAAACAAGTGACACAGTCAAGAATGTGACCCGAGTCCACAAGCAGTGATTTGCATTCATCAAGTGAGGCAGGGGCTTTTCAGCTTGTGTCTTTGCATAAGCTGCAGTGTGGTGTGTGTAAAGTACAAAGGCTATTCCAGGATAACGGCTCAGTGAGAGTGTGTGAGGGAGAGAGAGAGAGAGAGAGAGAGAGAGAGAGAGAGAGAGAGAGAGAGAGAGAGAGAGAGAGAGAGAGAAAGGTAGAGTCTGGGTCTGAAAGCTTCACCTGATTTGTTCTTACACAGTGAGGGAAGGGCACGGGAGGGGAATGGAGGCAAGAGGATGAAAATAGCAGAGTTGCAAGATATAACCCCAAATGCCTTAAAATAGATTCCTCTGCAAACGAATTGGCCGTTAGTGAATGGAAAATGTGCATCCTATTTGTCCCTCTCACCCCCCCCCCCCCCCCCCCCCCCCCCCTCCCCCCCCCGCCTGCATTCTGTGCATATTTTCTGGTTTTCCGTGGCTGCCGTTCTGGCCAGGGGTGCGGTGATGCTAAGTGATTTGCCAAATATGGGGAGCAGCCTGTAACCTTGGCGGGGCCCGACACATTACTGACATAGCTGAACTTATCCGTCCAGAAGCACATGTACTCGAAGACATGCCAGGACCCCCCCGCCCCCCACACCTTCTCCTCCTCTCCCTCCCATGCATAGCCTGCGATCCTTGAGCGGAGGGCAGCAGACCAGAAGGCTGGGCTGTTCAAGCCGACTCCGCCCAGTGGAGAAAAGCAGTCATGCACACACACACACACACACACACTCACTCACACACACACACACACACACAAACACACAAACACACAAGCACACACATACACAGACATATAGACACACAAATAAAACATAGAGTGAAGGGAATTGTGCATAGAGTGGAGGACTCGCTGTTCTTTCCTGTCTCGCAGACTCAGAGGGCAGGCAGGATGAGAGGGTTGATTTGAGGATAAATGCAGAGAGAGCGGGCGAGCGAGTGAGTGAGAGAGAGAGAGAGAGCACAGAGACAGAGTGGCTCATTGCATGCATGGTTTAGATTACGTATTCCTTTGTGTTGATGCGAAAGACTATTTAAGGTCAAGCCGAGAGGTAGGGTAAATAGCTCCACTCGCTCCCCCCCCCCAGGAGGACTGTTGCATCCGAGTGCATTTGTAGAGCGTGCGGCTAAAGCGTTTTAATAGATAAGGATGCCATGCAAGCACCGCCGATGTAAAAATAGAAAACAAAGAGAGAGAGAGAAAACAAGCGGCGTGCTCCATGTGCTTTGATGTGCACGGTGTTTTTGTACAGCGTGACACATTTTCAGAGAAAGAGGGCTTGTGAGTGCAAGCACATAGTAAACACCACAACAGCTAACCCGCTGTCTGTTGGAGCTGCTCACAGGCACGTGGAAGCCGGTGCATATGAGTTAGAGTCACCCGAGGACATTTCCCCTGCAAATAATCTGGTGGGTGGTGCGCAGTATGTGAATGCGGAGGGAGTTCCTTCTGCAGGATTCAAGGAACTGGGTGTGGTCACGATGCATGTAAAGCCCGTGTGATATTTTCTACCATTACCGCGCACGTGACATGTCAGAGAGGATTATGTACAGCTCGGTGTGTGAGAAGTGAGACATTTCACTATTTGGAGGACGCGTTGAAGGTCTATATAATAGATGTCCACCACTGACATTAAGAAGCAGGTTGCCGTGACAACGGTTGTAAACAAAACACTGCAGTTCCTGGTTAAGAACTCGGTGCCCTTCTCATTTGCATGTCAGGATGTCAGCCACTGAATTATTCGTGCCTGCTGTGATCATATTAGGAGGGGGGGGGGCAACTGTGGCTGAGGGGGGTTAGAAGACTTGTCTTTGGACCCGAGGGTCCCGGCGTTCGATTCCTGCCACCCCCAATTTCGTTTGCTGAGGTGTCCTTGGGCAAGACACTGAGCCCCACAAAGTGCTGCAAATAGAAGCACAGAATGAATGCTCATGTGACTGGCTGAATGTAAACTGTACTGTAAAGAGCTTTGAGTGGCCTTCAAGACTTGATAAAAGTGCTACATAAATACAGACCGTTGACCATTAGAGCTGGGGACATTCTGCAGTGTTGCGCACGTGTGAACAGCAAACTACAGAGCGAGTCTGGGCCCAATAATCCCAGAGATCCTACGACGAGGACACGTTTTGAAAATCGCCTCGCTCTCTTGGCGCATGCTGAATAGAAACCTACGGCTGAGCATGGTAGGCGGGGTGGGGTGGGGGGGGGGCAACAGACAACCGAGGACAGAGGCAGCAGAAGAGATAGAGGTAAAGAGGAGGATCCCAGCCGAAGGCCATGTTTGCTCGCGGCTGTGCCGTCACAGCATTTTAGGTCAGGGTTACAAGGGAAGCGATGATGCAGCAGTCTCTCGTTTCTCCCGCACAAACAGGTTTATCGGGAATAAGCGCTGGGCGTGTGTACATTTGTCATGGCAGTGCTGTCAAAGTGTGCACGCGCTGTCACGAATGTACCGCGCAGGACAGGATGGTCGTGTTTCAAGAGTTAAACATTAAATTGATCACAACATGTTTTCGCTTTCGCCTTCACTCGCACACGAGCCGCTGACAGGTTTTCTTGGGAGTGGAAAACATGATCCTTGGACGACGGAGGCGTTGCATAATGACGCAGGAGCTGGACTGAGGAACAGTGTTCTTGGCAACTTGTCATATCTTGCAGTGCCTTTACTACAACAGCAGTGTCCACCGAACACACACACACACACACACACACTCGCATACACGCACCAATCAAAATAAACAGCAGCTGGCTGCCATGTTCACACTCTCTGCTTTTGTTGCCAGCTGCAAAATGGAACAATGAGACTTCACACGGCTCATAAACATTCATCCTGCAAGACTTTTTCTTCTTTTTAAAAACACATTCATGAGGGAAAACCTTTTTAAAAATGATTAAAGGTACAGTTTGTAGACTTTTGGAACAAGTAGTGGTGACATTGAACACGTAACCTAAGGAACCCTTCCCTAGGAGAACCTATGGTAGCTTTTAGTTATCAAAACCTAGATGTATTTAGTTTGTCCATTCTCTGCGGCCATTGTTCGCCCAACATGTTGTTGTGACATGGCGGCCTCCATAGAATGACCCTGCTCCTTATGTAAATATAAAGCACTCATTTGAGAGTAATGAAAACAACAATTTTTACATTCAGGGGAAAAACAAACTCTAAAAATACACGTATGATTTTTCTATATTCCACCCGAAATGAAAACTATGACCTACATTTTACACACTGTACCTTTTAAGTTGAAGATGCAGAATTTCAATTGGAAATTTCTTCCAGGGGAGATGGTGGAAGTGCAATCAGAATTTTGCACGGGGGGGAAAAAAAAGAAGTGTTTTTCAAGGACTTTTCAAGAGAGTGATGCAATTGCCCCTCTTCCTTGCACTTGGACTTTTTTTCCCCCTCCTGGTGCAACATACCATACTTAACCTAGTAACACACTGAAGCTGCATGGCAACAGCGCTACAATACATCCCGCCTCTTCTCCTGCTTATCCTGTTCATGTACTACAGCTCCCTGTGAAATCATAAAAAACAGATTTTGACATACAAACAAGAAGCAGCGTCATTGATGAAAAACAAAAACAAGCCCTTTTTGTTTTTGCTACTGTTACTTAATCTGCAGGGGAGGGAGGATGTGGAGAGAGATAGAGAGAGGGGGGTGGGGGGGGATGTGCGGGTGGTGAGGGGCCGTGCTCTAGCCTGCTGTACCAGCCAATCAGAATGCAGGATTAGGCATAGGCAGGCGTAAACAAGGAGCTGTTGCCGTTGGTAACAGAAATGTGATTGGCTCCCGTGGAGCTCTTGCTCAATGGGATAGGTGTGTGAGTGTGAGGGTATTTTGATCACAGTTATGAATGTGTTTATCTGCTGCTATGTTCTAATAATAACCTTATTGTTGTGCACCTCCCTTATGTTTTCACTTACAGAGGGGCCAGGACCCCCCCCCCCCCCCCCCCCCCACACACACACACCTCTCTCTAAGTTCTCTTTAGTACCCTGTCTAGTCCAACATCTGTGGTCATACCAGAGTAGTGTGTCTGAATGTTGTGTTCCACTTGGAGCACACAAGTCTGCTGAACTTTGATTACCTTTAGCCGCTGGCGGGAGTGGAGAGGTCATGTTGCGTTATCTGGGACTCGGAGGTAAACACACACCCGCAGCACAAAAGACTGGACAGTCCAGCTTCACCATAAGGGGGAGGGCAGATGTGAGGGAGCAGGACAGGTCACTGACACCGCTGCTGGGCGTCATTGCACCTGCATCACGGTGACATCAGACTGTTGTTGTTGTTTGCCGGAGCTCACTTTTTGGATTTCCTCATGCAGATGTACGACAACATCACACTGTGCTCTGGTCACATGATTTTAAACATCGCATGTGTTGATTCCATGACACAAACTCGCATGAATAACATGCCCACAGAGGTGATGGAATAACATGTAACCCTAGAGGTCAGCTGCCAATGCCCACAGAGTCACACTGTGTTTACCACGGAGTCAGATGGAGCACACATACACACACACACACACACACACATGCACGCACACACGCACGCACGCACGCGTGCACACAAACACACACACACACACTGCAGCAGCATATGCCGGGTTTGTTTACATGCAGCTCCTTCCTGAAAGAGGCAGAGCCACACACCCGGCATTCCCGTGTTGCTTTGGAAACAGGGCTCTCCTGGCAGCCAATGGGAGGGCGGGGATTATGACATGTGTGTTTGTGCTTGTGAATTAATCAAACGGCGATATCTGACCGGCAGCGTGTTGACGGGGGGGAGGGGGGGGGGTTTAATCAGCTCACTCAAGGAAGAAAACACACGAGGCAGTGATACCAGAATCAAACAAAAACACACTGGGCTGGGGCAATTACAACTCAGTGTGTGTGTGTGTGTGTGTGTGTGTGTGTGTGTGTGTGTGAGAGTGTGTGTGCATGTGAATACGTTTGTGTTTATGTGTCTGTTTGTAGTAAATATTGGAAACATTGCTGAATATTGTTATTGTTTTTGTTGTTGCCATGTACATTTCTTGACCTCAGGGTCATAGAGAGACTGTGTGTATGTGTGTGTGTGTGTGTGCGTGCTTTTCCATCACTCTATTTTCTTGACCTCAGGGTCTCTGATCAGCTGTGTTTTTGTTTGTCTGCATGTGTGTGTGCGCAAGTGTCTCTATGTCTGTTTGTGTCCTATGCTCAAAAAATGTTTTTGGTATTGTGAAACAGATATTTTGTGTTTGTGTGTGTATATGAGTGTGCATGCATGTGTGTGTGTGTGTGTGTTTGTTCGATGACACCTGCCATGCAGAAAGTGTTTTTGTACAGAAGTGTGCATGTGCCCATGTGCATGTTTTCTTTATGCAGCTGTTATTGTTGTGAAAGAGGTTTAATTGCTCTTTCTGGCAGCTATTTTAAGTACCTTTACCACCAGGAACCTCAGTGGTGTTCCCGTTAATACTTCATTTATCATTATGGACACACTCACACACACACACACACACACACACACACACACACACACACACACACACAACAGAAGCTCTGCTATCTCCCTTGTTATAAAAAAAATATGGCAAACTCACGCACGCAAGAGCACAAACAACCGAACCCGTGTGTGGCAGTGTGAGGTGAGTGCAGTGTGTATTTGTGTGTGTGTGTGTGTATTTCTTTGTGTGCTCATGCGTGTGTCTGTGAGAGCAGCACAATAGAAACCATGTGTAAACTGCCACACAGGAAGCAGCTGCAAATGAACAGTGTATCTTCGGCGCACGTGTGTGTGAGTGTGCACGGTGCATGTGCCGCGTTTTGCAATTTAATTATATTTTATATTCTTAAAACAGGCTTTCTTTGTCGTCCCCCTTAATCTTCTTTTCCCTCTGTCTTAACTCCACGAGCAGCTGAATGTGCCCTCAGGCTGGGAGAGAGGTAATCTAATCAGTAATCCACGTTTTTATGTCTGTGTATGTGTGTGTGTGTGTGTGTGTGTGTGTGTGTGTGCGTGTGTGTGTGTTTATCTGAAGACACCCAACAAAGCATGCAATCACATTTGCCTAATCACTTCAATGAATGACAGCTCCTCCTTTGACAATATGAACAAGTGAACGTGATGTCGGATTGATGTCATTATAAGAAAAACGCCTATGAAATGAGTTTGAAGACACAGTCGCTGACGCAGGGGATTCGGTTTCTACCTTGAGGGGTCTTTAAAAGCGTGAGTGACAGCAGGGGCTGGCGGAGGCGCTCATCACTCGTCGGAGGGCGGCGGCAACGGAAGGCAACTTTTCCCTTTCTCCAGTTCAGCGCGTTTCCAAACTCTCCTCTTTGTCACGGCGGAAGCGCGGAGGGCCAGACGCGTGAAACAAAGGGACGGTCTGGCCAACCACAACACCCTCCGCAGACGCCGCATCTCTACCCAGCAACTACACCGACGCCGCACCACCAGTCTGCTGCAAACAAACACCCGGCACACTGTACAGTGTGTGTGCTCCCAGACAAAGGACCTCGCTTTGTGAGCTCCATCTGTCAAAGACTGTCATCTGCACTTTGCGCTGCAGACATCAGGAGGCCCCGCATATCGTTATGAAAGAGTCATTCCTCGCACTGCGTGGTGTGTAGTGTTTGGGAGCGCGCGTGGGCGGGCGGCTGATCGCCGACGTACGCAAACGTACGCGAGGGCTCGGTGTGGGCACGCTTCCACGTCCACAGCCCCGGAGTGTGGAGAGGTCTCGCTGACGTCTGACTGGGAAAAGTGACAAAGACCCACTTTGTATTGCGTTGGTGGGCGAAGCGAGAGAAGTCGGCCTTTTGAGCGTCCCGCTGTGGTTGCGTCTGCGAGCACCGCTGCGTGGGCTGGTGGGTTTGTATGCAGACGCAGGGGAAGGTTTCATTCCTGCAGCAAATGAAAGGGTTACTGCGTCCGCAATCCACCAGTGGACCTCGGAACAATGGTTAGATCAGATTTGTTCCCTTTTCTTTTTTCCTGTCGTTTTGTTTCCACAAATGCTCTGTCTCATTCTCAGTCTATTCTTATTCCATTCTACTTTTCTTACTTTCACGTCTCCTCCTCCTTCTTTTCCTTTACCATCTCCCCTGGTTTTTTCCCCCCTCCTTCCTCCACTCTTTCTTTTTCTTTGCGCACTAGCCCTAACATATTCGAAATGAATAATAACGCCGCATAACTTAAAAGTGTAGCTCGAGTTTCCAAGTTTCACTTCCTCTTGCCACCCATGCTGCAATCCTCCAGCTTTCTCTGTCATTTGCACATGCACCATATGTGTCTATATCTAGTTAGTGTGAGTGTGTGTGTGTGTGTGTGTGTGTGTGTGTGCGCCTGCATGCAGCCTGCAGCTCCGAACTCTCGGAGCATTCACGCGGCACTGTACCCCAGCTCTCACACTTGTCTGTCTGTCTTAGCTAACTAAGCAATGAGTCGTCTCCCGTTCAGTTGAAACCTGGTCTTTTCTTTGGCAAAGATCCACGAGGAGTGAATGTCTCATCAAACACACATAAACACACACACGCACGCTAGTCCCTGAGGGCCTGCTTCTTTTGATCTGACTCTTACTCAGCCATAGACAGTACAGCAGGTGTGTGGCAGCCGTCAGGTGTGTGTGTCTGTGTGTGTGTGTGTGTGTCATCAGCCATATGGCCCTTTTAGTTGCTAACCACACACCTCACCCGCCTCATGCAACCACTCGAGCAAATCTGCCTCCACAGAAAACACACACGCTTGCTTACACCCTTGTCTCCAAAGCAGCTGCAGCATTAAGGGAAAGGCTCCGGCTGGCGAAACACTCAACCAGGGGGCAAATCACAGCAATCGCTAGGGTGCAGCTCCACCAATCGGAGGACTGCAGGCCGAATGCAATCAGCCAACGGCGGCCAATCAGCCAGCAAGACAGACGGTTAACCAATCGCAGCAGGAGCCACAGCAGTGAAGCGGTTGGAGATAGAGACTAACCAATCACGGGGTGGAGGCTGAATCCATTGATGTGTTGTTTTTGAAGCTCAGCTAAGAACTTTGTCTTTATAGTTCAAGATGTGAATGCTCCCTGCTTTGTTGTTCTAACTTTATAGCTATTAATACACAGGGAAATCCGTGCACATAGACACACACACACACACACACACACACACACACACACACACACACACACACACACATGCACACACACATGCACAATGGGGGTGTGTTCCAGCGCAAATCCCCTCATGTGTTTCCCTCTGAAAGGCAATAACAGATCAGGTCTGCTGCAGATGTTGCAAGATGATGAAATCACACAAACAGGCAGCGCAAACACAGCGTCGGTGTTCTTCTGTTTTTAGACTCACGCTGCTTTTAGAAAGTTAGCAAATCTGCGAAAACCGGTCCGCCTCCGCATGCTCTTTTGTCTGTTTTGCTATGTGTATGTGTGTGTGTGTGCATCCCCATCATGTCTCCATCAGTGTGTGTGTGTGTGTGTGTGTGTGTGTGTGTTTGTCATAGCCCTTCCTAAAACCCTCTGACTTCACGGACAATAAAGGAGAGAGGCGTGTCATTGACACACGTGCTGCCAACTGTTGCCGAGACACAAAGCGAACATAAAAAGCCACTTTAGTGACTGCGAGGGTCTCCCCCCCCTCCCCCCTCCCTCCCCTTGACCACGGCACACTCCGACATCATGAGCCACACACACTCCTATCCTAACTCCATTGTCCCAAATGAATGAGTTAGGTGTGTGTGTGTGTAAGTGTGTGTGTGTGTGTGTGTGTGTGCGTGTGGGGACAGCTGGCTCTCTGGCTCCATCAGTAGCAGCTGCCCCAGCTTCAGGCCCTCAGGGCGGAACAGTGCAGATTAGAGGGTGGCTGGGGTGGGGTGAAGTGTGTGTGTGTGTGTGTGTGTGTGTGTGTGTAGTAAGGGGACGTGTGGCCCAGTCTGGGGCCTCTCCTCTGAATGAATAGAGCATAGGACCTCTCCCCTCCTTTGTCCCACTCCCTGAGTCATTTGGGTTTTTCATGTAACCTCTCCCTTTCTCTTTTTCCTCCCTCTTGTAATCCAGACGAAAAGAGGCGGTGTGTTTTATACTAAATTAAGAATTAGACGTGCAGTGTAATTAGAGGGAGACGTGGGAGCAGCGACAGAGGAGGAGACGGGCAGATAAACAGGAAGAGGGAGACAGACAGTGAAAGCAGACAGTGACAGCCAGTCTAAAGGGCCAGACAGCGGGATGAAGGCAGCGACAGGCATGGAGAGTTTGGGGTCCCCACTGGGCGCTGACTGGGGGCCAGCTCTGGTGGCTTAGCAACAGCTGTTAGTCCTGTCTGTAGGATATCTGAGCCAGGCCCTTTCAAAAATACAAGACTATGATGAAGAATGGGGAGGCCACTTTTCTGCAGCCAGCGTGTGTGTGTGTGTGTGTGTGTGTCTGCGTGTGTGTGCAGAAGAGAAAGATAAAGAGCCTTTGAAAATAGATGGACGTGTGCCAAGACATAAAGGGTGGCACACTTCACCCAAATGTCCCCTGCAAATTAAACCTGCATTCTGCACGAATGGATGGACGAGGGACGGCAGCAGACGGACTTTCAGGTCGTTATAGCCTCGTTTTCTCTCCTCGTGCTGATTCATTGAAAGACAATGGCATCTCCAGGACAGAGTTTGTTGACCCAGAGGAGTCGTTCACAAAACACACACACACACACACACACACACACACACACACACACACACACACACACACACACACACATACACACGTTGACACAAGTCTGCCGAGACACACGTGGAGCTGTTCACCGAGAGCCGCGCTTTCTGGCGAGATCCAGACTTTACCTTGAAGCGTCACGCAAAGCACACAGAGGCGAGGGTTGAACGCCGCGAGCCACGTGTTTGCCAAATGCCCGATAATTGCGATCAATGCAAGAAAGACGGGTGGACGAGATAGATGTTGGGGCGAGACAGCGCGACACGGAAACAACTAGCGTTTTGAGCGATCACCTAATGCATCGCTCAGGTCGAAAATCAGGCAAAGTCTTCGTTTGACTGTTTTGGTCTCATGCTAACGTGAGCCTGACTCCCAGATGATTCTCTCGTCTGAAATTCTCTTTACGCCCCCCACACTTCTGTCCACCTCCTCCTCCTCCTCCTCCTCCTCCCTCCTCCTCCCTCCTCCTCCAGAGCTGTTCACCGAGAGCCGCGCTTTCTGGCGAGATCCAGACTTTACCTTGAAGCGTCACGCAAAGCACACAGAGGCGAGGGTTGAACGCCGCGAGCCACGTGTTTGCCAAATGCCCGATAATTGCGATCAATGCAAGAAAGACGGGTGGACGAGATAGATGTTGGGGCGAGACAGCGCGACACGGAAACAACTAGCGTTTTGAGCGATCACCGAATGCATCGCTCAGGTCGAAAATCAGGCAAAGTCTTCGTTTGACTGTTTTGGTCTCATGCTAACGTGAGCCTGACTCCCAGATGATTCTCTCGTCTGAAATTCTCTTTACGCCCCCCACACTTCTGTCCACCTCCTCCTCCTCCTCCTCCTCCTCCCTCCTCCTCCCTCCTCCTCCACATGCACTGCAAGAAAAAACCCGGTGACCCTCGTCGCCACGGCAACACGTCAGTCATGATGCAGGATGACAGCTCCATTCAGGTTGTCATTGTCTCCCATGATGCCCGACGAGCGGCGCTGTAATTAGAGTGCAGGGATGCCCCAGAAATCAGAGCGACGGTTGATTCGATTACGGCGCCATTGTCTGCCCTTTGTTCGGGCCACACATTGTCATTCGGCGCGAAGCGAGAAGTCGTCTGTCTGCAAACACAACTTTGCCAGGAAAAGCAAACAGAGGACAATGTGTCTATTTGCGGGATTTTTTTGGGGGGCAAAATGTGTCACACGAGGGCAGTGGAGCGTGCGTGTGCGGATGGCGGGATGAGGATGGCGTGCCACACTGAATGGTTGATTTGGAGGATGTGAGAGAATGTGCCAGATTAACAGCAGCAACTGTTAAGGGTGTCTGAGCAAGTCAGTCAAGATGTGACTGTACTAGTCGGTAACAAAGCTAAGACCAGTCGGTTAAATCCATTTTCCGAAAAAAAAAAACAGTTGTTGAAAAGATGTTTAGTACTTCTACTTTTTACCACTGTAAAAACATGGCGGCTCCCGTAGAGAGGCCCCGCTTCTCATTAATGAGCTCATTTAGGGGTAATGGGGGAAAAAACAATTCATTTAGGTGATTCTGAAGTCTTAAAAATGGCAGAATGTAATTTTTTTTGGTAATCTGTTCAGAAGTGACAAAACTGACCGAAAGCTCACTAAGTCTATCTGCTGATATGGAGGCTTCACTCCTCGGTCAGTGCGATGGAATGTCCACAACCTGAATTCACCCTGAATATCTAAATCCAACGTATCCATCATGTCAGCCTCCTTTCCAAGAACTGCACATTCCTCCAGTGGGGTTGTTTGTATGACGCATCATTGTGTGTGCGTATTGTGCATATCCTCATCATTTCTCTTCCGTTGCTGCTGGCTCTGTTCATGGCCGCCATTTCCATCACTTTCAAAAAAGTTTACATCTTGTTGAGGGAAGCCAGATTTGGAATGCATCCCCACTATCATTTTTTTTGTATACAGCTGTGTCCACTGCCTGCAGGTAATCCTCAGAAAGCACATTAGTAAATAGAGGTCAATAACAACACCACCTTCCAGGAGCCTGCGTGGAGACAACCTGTGTCCATGGCAGATCTGACTGGAAACCATCCAGCCAGTAATTATAAAGTAAACAGGACACAGGATGTATTAATGTGTTTACTGGCATGTTTTTTAGCACCTGCAGGGGGAAAAAAAGACTTGAAAGCAATTTTAAAGTGACCGTTCAATGAATCAGTGGGCACCGGACGCATACGATCATTATTTTTAGTGAATTATAGAAGAACAAATATTAGTTTTTGGATATGTTACATCCATCCATCCATCATTCAGTGAAGAAACCATGTTGACCTCTGTGAAACACATTCCTACACTAATATAACACCGGCCTAATATAATGAACATTTTGAATGTGTCTGTGCAGTCGTTACTACACAGAAAGTCATTAAAGGTGCGGTGTGTAAGATTCTGTGACAGCTTGAGGTGACGTTGCATGTTGAATCCATCACCTCAGCCTCACCCCTCTGAGCATGCAGGAGAACCTGTGGTAGACTTTAGGTGTCTCTGGGCCACTGTAAAAACATGGCTGCCCCCATAGAGAGGACCTGTTCCTCATGTAAAATATATATTAATGGGCTCATAAAATGGTAATGAAAAAAAAATGACAAATGTGACAAAAATGACCAAAATCGTACACACTGCGCCTTTAAATCCATTGTAATAGCTGTGACACATCGTGTTGATGTATTTATCTTTCCCTGCAGGCCTCCTTTGATGATCAAAGAGATCCTCACAAATAACACTTGCAAATACATCACTAAATGACTGATAATTACAGAGATATCGGGCTTAGATAAGGTTTGCCCACAAGTAAAATTCCATGCCGATGGAACTTGTTCCACTGCCGCCGCCAGCGAGGCCCCTATTTACCACACGGTGATGACTATCGCGCAGAAGGAAAGAAAGTGTGCCAGGCGGCTAATGTGTGTTGACCTTTAACACAGAGGAACTGCATGTGGGCACCTGGTCCTGCTCCCCCTGACACACTCCACTGTTTCTGTTTCTGCTGCGCTCTGTGGACAGTTATCTCACCCAGATGACAGATCGATCGGGAGGAGGGAGGGAGGGAGGGAGGCCGAAAAACAAACAAAAGGTACGCATGCTCTCGCGCGCACCTGCTCAAGCCAAATAAAGGACACACTTCTGCTGTTGTGTGTGTCAACACGCACATATGGAGTCCTGCGCGGGGCGTAAACAAAGATGGGGACCCACTTTCCTGAGTATCGTCACTATCATACTTTCCTATATCGCCGTTGTTTGCACCCACAACAGCACGTGTTGCCGCACAGATAACGATCTGTCGACCTCGCTGTCATCACTCCGTACCTGTGTCCAGCTGCCTGTCAGAGCCCTCGCTCGCCGAGCCCACCGTCCCACCTTACCTGTCTGCAACCCGCTTAAAAGGTGCCGTGTGTAAGATTTGGTGACGTCTAGAGGTGGAAGGTGGGTGTTGCGTCCGTCACCTCACCCTCACCCTGCCGAGCGAGCGTGCAGGAGAACCTGTGGCAGAATTCAGTTGTCCTTAAAACTCAAAAGACAATTAGACAAAAAGACAGTTAGTATGTCCACTCTGGGCTACTGTAAAAACATGGGCTCATTTATGGGTAATGGAGAAAAAAACAATATAATTGGGTGATTTCTAAATTCATACAAATATCAGTATGTCATTGTTTTCTAGCATTTTTAGCAAAAGTGAATGAAATCTTGCACACTGCACCTTTAAACCCCCCCCCCCCCCCCCCTTAATCACATAAACTGCTACCAGACGAGCGGCTCGAGACCACAGGCGAGTGTATTTACAGCAACAGAGTGTGTAATCGCAGTTGGAGGGAGAACCTGCCTTTCCGGTAAACCACTCACGTCCGTGCCGTCGTCACTCCGCCATCATTTCTTTGTTTACCTGCGCGGCTGCCTGTGTGCTGACTGGCTGATCTAATCGCCGTGATTCAACTGTTCAGCACCCTGAGGACGTAATTCGTGAGCTCATGGGTGGAGGGGAGACTTTCCGAAACGCCCCGAGGTTATTGTGTTTGCAAAGGTGTGTGTGTGTGTGTGTGTCGGATCGGACCAGACACACGCAAAAGACCGATTCCTTTTCCGTCACGCACGAACGTTTCACAATCGTGGAAGTGCAGTGTTGTCACAGAGAGGAAAAGTACACACAGCACCTCCTGATTCTCTGCAACATAGCTGAAGAGTTGAGAAACTGTGAAATGATGATCCTGCACACGCCTGCTGGATTCCTGATGTGTGTGTGCACACTTTACCGCTAATCCTGAAAAATCTGCAGTCAAATCGTACACTTTGCCTAATTCCCCCTGTAATTCTCCAGATGGCTCAGTGTGAGAATCACCACCATCTCTCGTTAAACGGCGAGAAAATTCATCTTAATCCGCTCCACTGTTTTTCCTGAGTTGTCACTAAGGAGTTGCCGACAGACTTGTGCACACACAGCACCGGAGTTGACACGCAAGCAAGTTTACTGTGGCTTTAGGCAACAATTAAGACACGTCATTGAAGTCTGTAGCGCGAGTGTGCAGCAGAAAAGACAGGTGCATGCTTCTTTGTGTGCATGCAAGGAGTGTACTTTTATATATATATGTGCGTGGGTGTGTGTGTGTGTGTGTCATGGGACTAGTATGAATATGTGGTGCACACAAAACACAGGGCAGCACACCCTGATACCGAGCCCCGTGTCAAAATCAATACAGTGCCAAAGTTATATAAACTATGTACATAATGTGAGGTGGGCGGTGACGTGTGGTTTCCAGCAAATGTTAGTGTTTGGGTAAGAATGAGCTGGAACGAGAATCGCGGTCAGGGGAGCTGCTCGTCGTTTGACCAATCACATCAGTGCGGAATTGGTTGCCGACGGGTCAACGGTCTCGGCGGAGGGGGCAGCGGATGATGCCTTCACACGTGAAGACCCTCCCCATTCCCTCTGGAGATGGTGCCTGTGTGAATGCCCACGCTACCTCCGATGTTCTCCAGTGTTTCTGGGGTTTCAAGCGTTTCCGTAGAAGCTCGTGTGCAAATACAGCAGGAGAACCTGACGGCTGGACTTCATGATTTTAATGATTCCAGAGTTTTCCAACATGGAAACGTATTGCACATCAGAGGGGATTGAGTGTAGAGGCAGGTTGGCAAAACGGCACAATGTCCATTTGCATTTCTAAGTCGTATCCTGCCGTCCGATGCTCTTCTCGTTTTCTTGTGCCACCTCCTGTCTGACTAACACATCGTTATTTGTGGCTGTTGTGAATGCGTCTCATCGGAGAACATCTCGCTGCATTGTGCATATGTGAACGGCAAACTATAGAGAGAGTCCAGACTAGATGATCCATTATTCTAATAGCTATGAATCCAAATGCCCGTGCAAGGTGCATTCAAATGCACGGAGCTAACAATCGCCGAAAGTTCACCGAACTGTAACCGATATTGGCAAATGGACGATGAAGTTCTGATATATTTAGTTTGCAGCCATTTACCATGGATATGATTGTTCATATGTGTGTGTGTGTGTGTGTGTGTGTGTGTGTGTGTGCATGTGTTCAGGCCACTGTTTTGCTGAGGCCACACAGGCACATGCACATGTTACTGCATCAGCGAGATGGGGAGCTGTCTTGGCGTCTTGGCTCAGGTATGGAATGTTTTAGTTTTCTCTGCCATATCTGAGAAGCACTCAGAATGTCTCAGATAGAGTTGGGATCAGGGTGTGAAACCTGGCCCTCCGCTCAGGCACCCGCTCGCACCCAGGTAACAGTACACTCACCCAGGCCGCACCAGCTCCCCGAGCCCCATGGCGGAAACATGACATAGGAGAGAAAAGGTGAAAGATCAGTTCCACACTCGGGTGTGACATGAGGCTGTCCTGGAGGCACTCTGATCCTAAAGCCAAGAGGGGGTGTGGGTGTGTTTGTGTGTGTGTGTGTGTGTGGGGGGGGGGGGGGGGGGGGGGGGGGGGGGGTTATCCCAGTGGTCTTTACCCTTTAGATGAGTTCATAACCTGCTTCAGGGAAAGAAGCTCGAAGAGAAGAGAGAAGGTGAGAGTTAAAGACCAGTGTGTGAACTTTGGTCTTTCACAGAAAAGGGAGAAAAGTCCTAATGCAGGATACCGTGTGTGTGCGTGTGCGTGCGCGCGTGTGTGTGTGTGTGTGTGTGTGTGTGTGTGTGTGTGTGTGTGTGTAATGTACTTTGGAACAAAAAGCTAGCCATTTAACCATTTAAGATTGTGGTGTTTTAAAGTGAAGTTTAGGTTTGAGATTATGGTTTGGATGAGGGTTAATGAAAAATTCGGGATCAGTAGAGACAAGGGTGAGATTTGGTAGTAAATTAAATTTGGGGTTGAATTCAGATTAGATTTAGAACTAGATGAGGGTAGGGTGGTGTGGGTTTGGGTTAGGGTCAGGGTTAGCCTAAGGTAAGGTATGTTAAGTTTGAGGTCAGAGTTTTGATTTCTGACTCTAAGTGTAGAACAAGGTGAAGGGTTGTTTAGTCTCAGGTTTGGTTTGGCTGTGGGATCCGGTTTCCTCAAGGGTTTAAATTGGGATTCAGTTAAAGTCAAGTTTACATTAGGGTGAGGGTCAGATCCGGTTAGTGTAAGAATGATGTTATAATCAGGATTATGTTACATGTTATCAGGGTTTAGGATGACACGAGGTTGGGTTGGGATTAAGTTTAGATAAGGTAAGCGGTATACGTTAAGGGTCAACAATAAATCAATGTAATAGATATGCCTCTCTCTCTCTCTCTCTCTCCCTTTTCTCTCTCGCCGACACTGTGTGTGTGTGTGTGTGGGTGTGTGTGGGTGTGTGTGTGTGTACTTGCAGCAGGTGCCAGGAAGAGGTAATGTTCAGTGAGTCCCACAGATCAGAGAAAGAGGTAGGAAAGTCCGAGCTGACTCACCATGCTGTCACCTTCAGAAAACAGAAGGAACGGCCGATCACAGAGAGAGGTGGGGGGGGGCAAACAGTCAGACAGACAGAGAGAGAGAGCGAGAGAGAGAGAGAGAGAAAGAGGAGAAGAAAGCAGACACTCTGTTTTCTTTGACAGTCCAGGTATTATTGTCCGTGCTCATGTTTGCTGTCAGCCCTCACAGTCCCGCCGGCTGCTGGGAGCAACCACACGCTGCAAGTGCTCTTTGCCCCTCTTTGCCCCCTCTTTCCTTTTTTTTTCTTTTTCTTCCTCCCGGTGAAGCGGACGAAGCGTAAGATGTGTGAGGGCTTTGAAGTCTGAAACACAGAGGGAGAGAGAGAGAGAGCAAGAGAGAGAAAAAGAAAGAGGATCTTAAGACGAACAAACGCTTTGATCACATGTCAGGGAGTTTGGGTCTTTGTGGAGGAGATGAGTGAGTTAAAATCGCTCCAGCAATCTGGTGTCATCTCGGTCCAACAGAGGCAGCACGTGGCGCTTTTGTCTCGGAAGCGCACTCTGTCATCGAATCACCCCTGGATATGGATTGGTCGGTTGTGTTCTGAGCCGCCGGTGAAGCCACAACAAAGAGACAGCGAGTAATCCCTTATCAAATGATACATTTACCGGAGGGTTAATCACTCGGGGAGGAGCAGATAGAGTCGACCTCAGTAAACGCCCGTCCTCTGACTGCACAAAGGCAACCGTCATCTTGAGGCGGATGCATCATCACACGTGAAGAGCAGCCTTTGAGTTTTGTGGCACAAATATTATTCCAAGATACTTTTCCTCTCGCTCACTTCGGCGTAAACTTAAAACACTTAGCGCCGTAGTATAAACACATTAAAAGCAGACGGCTCACTGAAGTGGGATTCCCCCCCCCACCCCCCCCCCCCCCCCCCCCCCGTTTCTTTATGGCTCTGGCAAATGCAGGGTCACTTTGATGTGATCATCAACGTCGAACTGCATCTAATGTGAGCCACATATCACCTCGCTCAGCCGCGCAGAATTTACCTACATCCTGTTTTCCCTCCACGGGCCAGATGTGTGAGCGGCGAGCGAGTCAGATGCTGGAGCCAAGCGCCAAATTGATGGATTCATGGTGTGGAAATATAAAAGGAAGTGTTCAGACCGCTTGAAAGGAAGATGGAGACAGATAAGGAAGTATCGACAGTATATTGTTCGAATAAATCTTAAGATTCTCGGAAAAACAGTTGTGAAAAGTGATTGATTTCTTTCACTTTTTTTTTTGGATCATATTTGTTGAAAATACTGTTCAGACTGATCAGAATAATTCACTTGTAAACCGGATCAGCGCAATATAAGCGTCTGTTTCGGAGCGAATCCAGAGGTATTTTCACAGCTATAGTACATGGCTAACGCACATCTGTGAGCGTTTAGTACCGTGCGCTAGCGTGTCAGTTGCGGTGCAGTTACATCACCCAACCACTAGTGGGCGCGGGGCAGTTTCACCTCTTCTTCTTGAGCTTTCCCTGGCTTCCGTTTGACCGTCTGAGTTGAATTCGGCGTTGTGAGCAGCGCAGATGTGGAGCACATGTATGTAGGTATGTACAGGTTCGACTCAGTCTCCCCATAGCTTTGTCTGTTTCAACTTGTTTTGAAAATGGAGGAGCGCAGCAGCTGCGCCACTGTCTGCCAGGAATAACACAACCCCGTTAGATTTCTACAGGAGGTGCTCTTCAGCTAAAGGGCTACGGTCTGCATCTCTGCATAGGGCTGCGGTGGAGCTTTGGTGCTGGTGATGCACATGCTCTCACAGTGCATGAGCATAATTCACATCAAGCTGGAGAGGTGAACACCACTGATGCAGAAAGATACTGCATAATATATATATATATATTATATATGTGTGTGTGTGTGTGTGTGTGTGTGTGTGTGTGTGTGTGTCTTGGCCATCCACATAAGAGCCGCTGAGCGCAACCTCTCTGTTTCATCTTGTCAGCGTTGCCCCTGGTGGTTGGAAACAGTATTGCACTCAACTAGAGACAAAACGGCTCCAATTCTGGCACCACATTCTTTGGAAGACATCGCGTTTGATTCTCAAAAACGTGATTCCCCCTTTGTGTTAGGCCGACCTGGATTCCATTCAAAAGAGTAGTTAAAGGTGCAGTGTGTAGGATTGAGTGACCTGAACCTGGCCTTTAGTTAAAAATACATCTCAAAAGGTGTTGAGTTTGCCGCTGTAAGAATATGGTGCTGCAACCTGGCTCTCTCTGGAGAGTCGAATTGCTCCTGACATAAAGTGCTTATTCTGGAGTCATGAAGTCATGATTTGATATCTTAAACGCTGGCCTTTTAAAGGTACAGTGTGCAAGATTTAGTGACATATTTTTTTTTTGGTGAGGTTGCATGCTGCACACCGCCTCACCCTAACCCCATTCGAGCATGAAGGAGAACCTCAGGCAGCCCTCAGTCGTCCTTAAATCTCAAAAGACGAGGAGGACCCGCTCCTGCTGAAAATATAGCCGAAAGGGCTCATTTTAGGGTCATGTCATCAAGCAAGTCATTTATTCAGGTGGTGATACATTTGTTAACATATCTGTATGGAACAGTTTTGCAGTCATATTTCTACAAAGCGAGACACACTGCACCTTTAAAACACGCGTAAACCAAGAGGAGAGGGGATACGGGGACTCAGCGCAGCACTGAGGGAGAATCGCAGTGAATGCATGATTAGCCGGGTGAGGGAAGGTCACGAGCTGCACATCCATGTGAGTGGCGTGTCTTGTTTACACATGCGTGTGTGATCGCTGGCCCCTTGTGAGACGCCAGTGCATCAGACATGCCCACGCATCCTCTCCGCTCGGTCACCTGCCTTTTTTCCTCTCAATCATGGGCCCGGTGTTTGACATGGCTTCCTGACGCGGCTGTAAAAGTAGGCTGAGGGAAAGGAGGACACGGGGGGGGAAGCTAAGTCCAGCTGAGCACACACACACACATACACACGCACACATACACACACACACACACACACACACATATATATACACAGTGCGAGTAAGCTGCTGGGGAAAAAGAGGTCAGGAGTCAGACGAGCACAGTAATTCCTTATATCAACTCAATCTCCCCCCGTAAACTCGCTTCACCTCGTCATACGTTCTGCACCGGAGAGTGGCTCCTCAGTGCAGCAGCAGCAGCAGCAGCAGCGGCAGCAGCAGCAGCAGCAGCAGCAGCGGCAGCAGTGCTGAGCTCATTCCTGTAAACACAGGCGAACTCGGTGTCCAATAGCAGCAGCGGCGGCGGCGGCAGCAGCCCAATGAGGATACGGTTACTTTCTAAGTAGTACTCAGTGTCTGTTGCTTTCCAAGTAGTACAGCCCGTCTCCCTCCTCTGCAGAAGAAACAAAACAGCATGTTCCTGTCAAATGCAGACAGCCATCAAAGTCCAGTTGTTGTTCTCTGCTGTTTTGCATTTTTCTATCTATGCACCACAGAGATGTTTTTTTTGCTGACAGAGATCCAACCAATCCCCCGGTGTCGTGCACGGTGAAATCTCCCCTTTTTCTTGTTGTTGTTGTTGTTGTTGTTGTTGTTGTTGTTGTTGTTGTTGTTGTTATTGCCCGGTTTGGACTCATTGCAACACAGCAGAACTTAAACAAACTATCCTCAGGTTATTTCAAAACAGCCCCGTTCCTGAGTGCATGAGAGGGAAAGCTCTTTCCAGGAAACCAGTTGTGTGCACACAACTCTGAATCATAACTGGCAGAGCGTCTCTGCAGAGAGTCTGGCACCTCGCTGAGGTGGGAGATAGAAAAGTCAGCGGGACAAAAAGCCTCTTTTTTTTTTACTTTCATCGTCCTCACTTTAAAGGCACAGTATGTAGGTTTTATTGATACGTGGTGGTGAAATTGCACGTTGCAGCTGAAAAGCACCATCCCCTTCGACTTGTCAGGTCGTCCACCGGGGGACTCGCCAGCAGTGTGTTTCTCCGTCTTTGTGCACCGGTTGACCCCCGAGGTTATAGCAGAGAAGGACAAAGCACCTCATAAAACAGAGGAAACACAGTTCAAATGTGACTCAAACATTGAAGAAAATAGAGATTTTGGGTACTGTGCGAATTTTGCATGATGGAAGTGCAAAGTCTAAAAGATAGATCTTGTTCTTTTTAAACATTTAAGGTATTTGCTGAGGATTTAATGACATTTAACTGGCGGTTGTATGTCGCAACCCTCCCGTCACCTGTTCTTTTCGAGCTTGAACCCCCAGTTATCACTAAAACCCCAAAATAGTGTTGTTTGTTCTTTCAGGTCTACTGTGCGACATGTTGATGCACATATGGTGGCCTGCTTAAATAGGATGCAGCCCTGATATGAATATTCATATAAAGGGTAATGAAATGAACATGTCATACATTCGGGGAATTATGCACTATTAAAAACATCACATCACTTTTTTTTTTTAAAACCTGTCTGCTAAAAGAAATGGAAACAATTAAAGTCACATGCTAGACCTTTGATGCAAGTGCAAATTGCAAACACAGAACGTCCAAAAACAATTAGTGATCGCATCGAATGGTGCATTCTTCTGCACCACATCAGATACCTCCACTGTTGGACCC
>JAFBJT010111145.1:41706-52607 GCA_016785325.1 Chascanopsetta lugubris
TTGGTCCGTAGGGCGATGTAATCTGGGTCACTTGAGGTGGTGGGGGGAGGGGGGGGGGCGGATTGTGTGTGAGGTGACTTCAGGACACACACACACACACACACACACTGAGTTATTGCTGCGGGAATTCACCTGCTAAAGCATTAATGATTGTTTACCGCACACGCATTGTGCAAATGAAATCCATGGATGTTTAGCACTTTAATTCCCTTTGATGAAAATAAACCACTTAAAGGTGCAGTGTGTAAGATTTGGTGACATCTAGTGGTGACGTAGCATGTTGTATTCATCACCTCCCCCTCACCCCCCTGAGCCTGCAGGAGAACCTCTGGCAGACTTCTGTTGCCATTAAAACTCCAGAGATGCTTCGTGCGTTCACTCTGGGCTACTGTAAAAACATGGCCGCCCCCGTAGACAGGACCCGCTCCTCATGTAAATATACATTATTTGGCTTATTTAAGGGTAATGTGAAAAAATAAAACTTTCAGGTGGTTATATATTCATGAACATGTCAGTATGTCATTGTTTTGTAATATTTTTAGGAAGTGACAAAAATGACAAATCTTACACACTGCACCTTTAAGGTGAGAAAGACAACATCGAGATTCATGCATCGATACCTGGGAAGCCCCACCTCAGTCGTTTCTAAAACCCCTAAAACGTTTCTTTGTTCCTCAAAATTATCTATTGAACATGTCTGTCATCACAAAGTTCCTCTTGTGGCTTTACAATGGCCTCCCTTCCTCATTGTGTGTGTGACTTGGGGCAACAGATATGTAAATCTGGCACTATTTACTGAGATCCACAAAAAAAGTATTTTGCCTTTCATCGCCACAACACAAGAGCTTTATTTATGGTTCCAAACTGGGTTTCTTTTATTTCAAAAAGGCCTCCATTCATTTTTCATTGAATTGTTTACTTGTCCGCACAGTCAGATGAGCAGCCTATTGAATAGAACAGGGATAACAGCTTGTAGAGAGGGTCAAATCTGGACACACCGGCTGTGTGAGCACTGTGAAATAGCAGTGCAATGGATCTGCTTTGTGTCAGGATTGCTGTTCATTCACAACTGCTGAGCAGCGATGCTGTTACTGTCGGATCAATGAATGTCTGTGGATAAAAAACTGTTGGTTTATAAGCAGCATAAGCAACTAAACACCATGACATACACACATGAAGGTGCACAACTCCCTGTCCTGTGAGGGATAAGAACCTTTTTAACCCAAATAAATGCCTTGCTTGGTAAGTGTTTTTTTTTTTTGCATTTGTAAAGGAAAGTTACATCGCCACCTATTGACCTGGCATATGTACTACTGCCTTGTCACTTTGGTCTTGTATATCTGCATAAACAAGAATATTTCTAAACATAGCTTGGTGTAAAATTGAAAACAATTTAAATTCAGAAGGAAATGTCACATTAAATGTTGTTTTTGTCAACAGCTGCAGTATTTTGTTTCATTTAGTTAACATTTGACGGCACTTGATTGGTTGGGGTTTCCCTTTTAGTTTTATTTTCTCTCCTCAGACGTTGTCTTGAGATTTAAAAAAAGAAGCAGAAAAATTCCTCATTCCTCAAATACAAAACAATGATGCCAAGTCCATTCGATGAACGGCACAGTTCAGAGGAAACTGATCCCACACATGGTTATTATTGTACGCTGTTAAATACAAAGGACTTTGGGTCTTAATCCTGCTCCGCATAGTCAAACAATCCTTTAATTAATTCAGGCCCCAAAAAGGGCACAGTGTAACCATGTGGATGTCAACAACAGCAGCAGCGCCGCATCAAACGCCACATGTTACGAGTACGGCAGATCCCTGAAAACAAAAAACAGAGCAATGCATCCAGATACACATGTTTACATACTGACACATACGCAATCCCAGAGGATCAGTGCTCGCTTAAAATTCCCCCTGGGATGTTTTGCACAGCGAGAGCCGGCGACCGAGCGGCCCCCCTGGGGATTTATGCGTGTGAGTGTGTGTGCGTTAAGTGTGTTTATGAGAGAAGACAGACAAGTGTGTGTTTGGAGGTGTTATTTTAACATGCATAAATACGTGAGAGGAGATCGCCATGGTCAGTGCTGGTTGGCAATGGGGGCCTTTTTATTTTTTTTGACTTTCTTTTCCGACTCCCATAGTGGGAGGTTTATCTTTCTTTATACACATAACACAGGATGTTTCTGCCTGCTTCATCTTTATCATCTCCTCACCCACTTGTTCTGTTCGCTCACTGCACCTCTGCCTCCCACAAATATCCATGCGTCATTCAAGTTTCTATAAAGGGCTACTCGTGGACATTTTATCTCTGGAAAGTAGGTTATGTTTTCATTGGCGTTTGTCGGTTTTAGCAGCGTTATATAAATACTACTCGACTGGTTTCTCTCAAATCTGATGCAGAAGTTGTGGTCATGGTAGAATTTCAGAGTGGATCCAGATAATCAAGTACACCGTGAATTCTGTTTCGTGTTTCCTTGTCTATCCATTCCAATAATAAGGTTGTATTTTTGGCCTGAACTGTTTGTGAGTTTGTGAACATGATTATGCAAAACCTACTAAACTGGTTTCCATGAAAGTTAGAGGAGCAATGGGAAAAGACCCAGGGAGGAGCCCATTAGATTTTCACACGGGTCCATGCAGTAGCATTGCAAAATTAGGTGCTTTTCCCTATTTTACAATAATTTTATTTATGAGTATGTGCAGTTTGGTACAAATCCAAATAGAAATCAGGATCTAGAGACTTTAAATGTGGTTTCATTAGGAAACTTATTGGGCTTTGGCAGATCCCACCAATCTGATTGCCAACCTGGGATCATCCGTCTTGCTCAAATAATTCTCAAGAATTTGGTTTAAGGAATTTCATATTTGTTTTATTTTGAAATCTTTAGGTGGATTCCTGACTCGTGTGGAGGTATCTGTAATTCCCCCGACTTAATTAATTTTCTGAACCACAACTGCTGTTTTTCATTCCCACCTATGTTTCACCATCCCTACATAATATCAAGCAGAAGGAATTTAAGTGTTTACTAATCTGATGTTGCCGGATTACAATCCCTCCTCTTTGCGACGGACCCATCCTTCATAAATAACCATATGGTAGCGACAGATCATGCTACGGTAAACATCCAGCGGCAGAACAATGGGATTACTTTTGTTTGTTTCTATCGTTGCCTACAGGTTGAGAGGAATCACCTCTCGGTCACGTCAATATGTTGTTTTATCCCTAAGCTTTTGCTTTTGTCCTCCTACGTCACCCGGGGTACAGATGAGGGTGGGTTGTAACACTGGCTGAAATCACCCATTGTTATTACTAGTAATCTCTCACTCAACCAAAGAGAGACGGAGATAACGGATGTGGGGAGATAAACACGTCCAGTGGCTTAGAGGTAACGATCCACCGACCGTAAACCTGCTGGCGATCAAGATGGACGGGGCCAATGATTGGGATTGTATTCATATTGATGGAGTGTATGTGAAGTGAGCTGTTTGTGAAGCAGGTTGCTGCTTCTCTTTACGGATACTGTGAAAATGGATACGAAGTAAAGACTGAGTGTAGGACTCCACTGCTGCACAAAGAGCAATTCAGAACAGCTGTACATTTAAGATTTCATTGATTGATTGGTTGGATGGTTGTTTGTTGGTTGACATATATGCCCAAAAAAGATATTTATGTAGTTAGTTGCATGAACAGAGTTAATTATGATGTATTCACATTGTTAAAATAGTCACATTTTGGGCAAAACCTTCAACACATGTGATCTCCCTCTTTCTGAATTGAATCTGTGGCAATCAATGTGGCAATCTATACTTTGTCTGCATATCATGTCAAGACTCTACTATCTCTGTTATCAAAGAATAGTTCGCAGTAACACATGATGTGCTTTGTCCTCAATCCAAAAGGATCATCTAACATAAGTATACTATGTTTTACACCTTTTACCAATGATAAAGATAGTCCACACAGCAGTATCTGCGTTTCCAGCTTCCAAACATAACTTAAGAGTGAACTTGGTGTAGCCAACAAATTGCCAATGCTCCTAACTTTTTATAGGTGTGCGCCAAACTCTTTAGTTAAAAAGTGAGTCTGGAGGGGGCTGCTGACTGTACGACTGACTGACTGACTTAGAAACCCAAACTGGAGGGTCAGTTGTCATCATGAATGTACTCTGTTGACGAGACCCAGCCTTCGCAGCCCCACATCAAGTCTATTGTCCCATTTACACCAGATTTGACATTGAACTTCACCGAGTCCTTCACAACACGTGTAACAATCTAGAGGCCAGTGGGATGAATGGTTCTTGAGATATTTGAGCTGAGACAGAAAGACATTCCCGGAATTATTGGATAGATTGTAAAGTGAACCACGCGGGCCCAAAGTAACGCCTGGCCCAAATATAGAAAGTATCAAAGAAATCGCTGAAATGTCGGCAATGTGCCGCACGAGTCTTCAAAGCGTTTTCATTTAGACCTTCGGAAGGGGCGAGCGACACAAAGCCCACGACACATGTTAAGTTGAAGGACAGCGGGAGTGAGCTCGGGCTCGTTGAAGTGCTGATCTAATGGGCTTTTTGGGTGGTTTGATGTTTGGCTCCAGGTTCGTCCGACCTCGCACACACACTTGTGTCTGCAGCTGTTGCTGTAAGTATTTAGTGTGCACCAAAAGAGAAGGCCCCCATGGGGATTCCCTCGGCGCTCTCTCTCTCGCTCTCTCTCTCTCTCTCTTTCTCTCTCTCTCTCTCTCTCTCTGTCTCTCTCTCTCTCTCTGTCTCTCTCTCTCACTCTGGGCATGTGTGTGTGCAGTGTAAAATGAATGGAATCAATGGTATGTGTCCTCGGCCCAAACGTCTGACGTCTGCCATGTAGAGTTTAGCATAACATTCTTGTGGAGCCTCCAGCTTCCATAATAAAAGACCTTGGGCGAGTGGGTGGGTTATTGCGAGGGGGTGGGTAGGGGAGGGGGGGGGGCTTCAACAGTGAACAGAGCATAGTCAACAGTCTGGGGACTTTGCAACAATTTGAATAATTGTGGTCACATCTAGACAGAGGTTTTCTTTAAGCTAACAACAGCGGCATGTGAAGGAGCAAGACAGAGAGTTAAAGGTGCAGTGTGTACGATTTCAGCCCTTTTTGTCACTTCTAAAAATCGTACAAAACAATTACATACAGCCATGTTCATGAATTCATAAGTTTTATTTTTCTTCCATTCCCTTTAAATGAGCCCTTTGATGTATATTTACATGAAGAGCGGGTTCTCTCTATGGGCGCCGCCATGTTTTTACAGTAGTAAACCTAAACCTAAAACAGTTTGACATGCAACTTCACCAAATCTTACACACTGCCCCTTTAATGCATCTGTGTGTGTGTGTGTGTGTGTGTGTGTGTGTGTGTGTGTGTGTGTGTGTGTGTTTCCAGTTATTAATAAAGCAGTAGAGAAGGAGCTCTGACAGCACTTCCAGCTCCTCAGCTAAGTTGATTGTAGTAAATCCAGCTCCACCTGTTCAAAATACGGTCACGGCAGCAAAATCCCCTTTTTTACCGTAAATCCCCTTAACTATGAAGATTGAAGAATTCCTGTGTGTTGCTCAGCTCACAGTGTGTGTGTGTGTGTGTGTGTGTGTGTGTGTTGTGTGTGTGTGTGTGTGTGTGTGTGTGGTTCACTCAGAGCCTGTGTGTCGCGTCCGTCCTCGACCCACTCACTGTGACGAGCCTCACGACAGCTTGCTGTGCATTACAGATGAGTTGGCCCTGCAGCCTGCAGCCCCTCCGGGGGTCTTCAGGGTGTTCTTGTTTGAGTAACTCTGACCACGCAATGAATCCCACTACTAACCATCTGATAAGTGGCTCATTATCTGTGTTAACACACGCCCTCCAGGATTAACTGGTGGGCGAACATGGCCCCGCCGGAGACACGTGTTAGTTCAAAACAAACAGCAGGTGAGAACAGTTAGGTCTCCTGAGTTTCCCCTAATTGTTTTTTTTTGTTGCTCTGTGGAGAAAAAAAAGAAAAGGTGCTTTCGTTTTCAGGTTGTATGAATTGAACTGATTCTTATGTCATATGTGGATGACTGTTCATTATCAGAACGGACTGTCGTTATTCGCGGAGCAGGGTGAGCTTCAGTTTGCGCATGTCAGTGAAGTGGAGTCAGCAGTTCATCATGGAACATTTTGTGTTTGTTTTCTACACACACCCGTTAGAATGATGCTGCACGTCAATAATAGTCTCAAAGGTGCAGTGTGAAGGATTGAGTGACCTCTGGTGGTGGAACCCATCCATTCTGGGCCACTGTACAATCATGGTGGTACAACACTATGGTGTCCATAGAGAGTATATAAAGATAAAGGGCCCTGTCTTAAAGGCGCAGTGTGTACGATTTTTGCGACTTCTACATACAGATCAAAAAAGATGTAAGAAAGATTTTTTTTAAAAGATGAAAGAGACATTTTTATGAATGTATAATCACCGAAATGTGTGACTTCAATTTTACGTTATCTTTAAAAGAGCCCTTTAACGTATATTTGCAACAGGGGCGGGTCCTCTCTACGGGGGCCGCCATGTTTTCCTGCATGCTCACAAGGGTGAGGGTGAGGTGATGCATCCAACATGCAACTTCACCTCCAGCAGTCACCAAGTCTTACACACTGCACCTTTTTAAGGCTTTGAAACCTGCGGAGATCCTGTACTTGTTGCTGCTGTGAGTGCCAGATACAGCCGTCATATCAGGGTCATGAGTTATCTGTATCTCATAAACAAATTCTTTCCTTGTAATGAAGCTGCGGTAAATTTGGCAGAGAGCGCGAACAAGAGGAGGTGTGGCACTTTAAAATATTTAAGTGCAATTTGTTTGTTCCCTTTCGAGAGGCTGGCGACGCGGACGGGGAGCAGAGATGTGCCATTCTCCAGCAGCCACTGACACCGCAGTGTCACTCATTACGAGATGCAAACGAAGAAATGCGTATTCGCCCCGATTCAACTGACAGTTTGTCATTTGTGTTGACGAGTTGGAAGTCACCCTGGTCTTTGTCTCGGCAGGGGGTCGGGGGGGGGGCTTCCTTTTATCCCTTTAGTCCCCAAGCCTCCGTTTTACCAGTCACACCCACTTCCTGTGGTTATCTGGGCGGGTGTTTCATGATCATCACTGTTGGAATGGTGTCACTAATGCCGTCTGGCTGGGCGTGGTTAACGCAGGTTAATGGCGCTCATTAGCGCCGGCACAAGTCAAGCGCCCGAGATCCCTAATGAAAGCGTCCCCGCCGGCTTCTGCAAACGTGTGGAGGGGGGGGGGGGGGGGGGGGGGGGGGGGGGGGGGGGGCTTCCTTTTATCCCTTTATTCCCCAAGCCTCCGTTTTACCAGTCACACCCACTTCCTGTGCTTATCTGGGCGGGTGTTTCATGATCATCACTGTTGGAATGGTGTCACTAATGCCGTCTGGCTGGGCGTGGTTAACGCAGGTTAATGGCGCTCATTAGCGCCGGCGCAAGTCAAGCGCCCGAGATCCCTAATGAAAGCGTCCCGCCGGCTTCTGCAAACGTGTGGAGGGAGTGGAGCGGACCGAGCGTTATCTCCACTCGCCACACAAACACAAGCTCATGTCATGTTTCGGTGCCGGGCCCCATGTCCCCGTCACGTGAAGTTGGTTCAGTCTGAACCGAAACATCTGCTCGCTTGTTTTCCACCGCGAGGAACAAAGACAACCTTCACTGGGTTTCCTGACCACTCAAACACACACGTCAACTTGCTGCCGCCGCACAGAGCATGTGATATATGCAGGCGGGGGGTGGGGGGGGGGCACCGAACCGAGCTGCTCCGGCAGGTGGTTATCTCCCCTGCGCTGACCTCTGACCTGCACGTTCAGCTGTGGCCGTTCGCTGGGGCCTGATAGTGAACCATCAATCAAGGTGAAGGAGGAAGTGGCTCCACGGGGGCCTCACTTATCAGCCCAAACATTGGGAACCCCAGAAACAGAAGAAACCATGGTGTGTGTGTGTGTGTGTGTGTGTGTGTGTGTGTGTGTTTTTGTGTGTGTGTGTAGTATGATGGACGTTAGCCTCCTCACGTTTGGATCGCGCTCTTTGTTTCCTGTTTTATTCTGGAGTTTACCAAGAGCATGAAACCCGCACTCGCCGTGAGCTGCTCGGGCCGAGAGGGTCGAACCCAGTTGGGTCAACGGTCGGCGGCGCCAGCTCACCCGCACTTCTTTTGCTGTTGCTGAGCAACGCTGTTGTGGAGTGACAAGTCCAGAGTGTGCTAATGACCCCTTTTTAACGTGTTAGCTGCTCAGTTGGGTCAAGCAGCAGCGAACCTCCGAGCGAATGCAATGTCTTAAGGTTGTATTCATGTGACACAGCAGACGGCAATGAGTCATTTTGAAATACGACGAGTGACTCATGCAAATCAACAGAGTCGTCAGCCTGATACGATGCCATCAAAAGGCAACGCAAATAAATAGTTGCGTTAGCTGGAACGTGATTTGGGATTCCTCAGTTTGAACATGGTCGGAAGCACGTCGGTATTGTACGTAAACCAATAAGGGAAATGCACAACGTGGTTGTTGCTGTTTTTCGTACAGTTTAGAGGAAGACCTCTTTCTTTGCACGGTGACGGGGTGACCGCTCATTAACTGAGCGTTTGAAAGAATGAGGAACAAAAAGCTGCTGTCGTTGGCACAGTCCTTCCCCCTGGAGCTGAGCCCTGCTTGTAAACATGAACATCAGGGGCTTCCACCTCTTTGCACATGATATGACACTATTTGCTAAACGTTTATCTCTCCAGTGTGTGTTTATGAGCACAGCTGTGTCACTTATGACTCCCTCTCTCTCTCTCTCTCTCTCTCTCTCTCTCTCTCTCTCTCTCTCTCTCTCTCTCGCTCACCCCCTCTCTCTCTCTCTCTCTCTCTGGCTGGCCGCTGTGCAGTGACAGATGTATGCAGATTTCTGCAGCTGTGCTCTCACCTGTTGGCTGAGGGTTAATGAGACGTGAGATGTCACCAGCCCACCAGCTGAAAAAGAAGGGGCCCCTCTGTGGAGCGCAGCCACAATATAATCTGGGTGGCTCCGGAGCACAAAGGAGACTGTACATGAGGCCGACTGCTTGCACGGAACTCTGACCTGGTTTCACTGCCTGTGTAGGTCATACATATATATATAAATATATATTATACTATATACGTGTGACCTGGAGGAACATGTAATCCTTTGACCCCTGCGAGACTTTATGATTAATGAAAAGACTCAACAGATAGAAGATATTTCCATAATGCTGTTGTATCTTCTCTGCCATTTGACCCGATTCAGGAGGCTGTTGTGTTTCCACCCCTGTCTGTTTGTTTTGATGGACCGGGAACTAGTTTACACAGAAAACATTGAAATGGCGTATAATGAAATCTGGTGGAAAGGTGTATCAGCCTATTGGTCCTAATCAGCCCGATCAAGTTTGAGTTGATCCAAACAAAAATGTGGATCTTGTGGATTTTTTCTGTGGCAAATTTGACCTGATGTTTTCTTTTCCTTTTTCAGCCACAATAGAAAATGGAGCCGTGCAGGAAATCATGAACCACCATCACCAAGTATATATGTAATTGTTTTGTAATTTTTTAAATTTTTTTTACAAGTGACAAAGATGACTGAAAAATTACACATTGCACCTTTAAAGGGAGAAAGTTAGGCAGCTTGCTTTTGGCTGACTCTGTGGTCTCCACTGACAGCAGCTGCTGCTGTGCTGAGGCTGCAGGTCAACGATGACAACACATGTACACAGGCAAAAAGCCACATGGCCTCTGACGTGACAGTTCCTGCACATGCATGTCATATAGACACATATCCCCATATAGTGGAGTCACACCAGTTGGATTGATGATCAGATTTTTTTGAAGTCCGACATGAGTCACAATGCATTATTACTGATTTTCCCCCCAAATAAGTGGCTCTTGATGAAGCATACAATAAAAAAAAATCCTGAATATTTAAAGGGGGCCAATGCTTGACAAGTTACTGCAATGGAAGCTGTTGTACCGTTTCGAGCGTGATTGCATCAGGGGACCGTCGAGGCTGGAAGGTGGCGTGTTCTTTACCGTTCGTTGGATCACTTACTTCAGCTTAGTGAGTTACTCCTGCCACAGCTGCAACGTTTCTGTGCAGGTTACAAAGCAGCTAATGACAAGCTTTGTTCTTGGAAACCCAGCCCCACTCTCTTTTCTTTCTTTCTTTCTGTCTTTCTTTCTGTCTGTCTCCTTTTTTTCTTTCCTTTCCACCATGTGTTTAGAAAAGCACACAGGTTCACACCCTCAGGCTACAACACTTTGGCACGCGGGGAGCTCAGTAGGAAAACTTAAAAAGCAAAGCGAGAGAGAGAGAGAGAGAGGGGGGGGAGAGAGAGAGGGGGGGGGGAGGGAGGAGAGAGAGAGAGAGAGAGAGAGGGGGAGAGAGAGAGAGGGGGAGGGGAGTGAAGGAAATAATGGCATGAAAAGGAGAGCAACCTGCTGGTATCGTGGATGGTCCACACGGAGAGAAGAAAGGAGGGAGAAGGAACAGATGAGATAGCGGGAGATGAAAAGAGAAGGGAGAAGTGAGGACAATTGTTTGATGTGGTTTTGATGACTTTGTACTGTTGGCACTGAACCCAGTGAACCCACACACACACACACACACACACACACACACACACACACACACGCATGCACACATGCATACATGCACACAACTTTCAGTCCAAAATCGGACTAAGTTTATCCACGAGGAAGGTAACTATTCAGTTATGACATGTGCTCTCTGCAGGTCCGTCCGATCTGCCGATCCGTCGTCAGGACAGATTCAGTGTGTTTGGACAAACCTAGTTAGAGGGCTGCACAACCCCCCCCCCCCCCCCCCCCCCCCCCCCCCCCCCCCCCCCCCCCCCCCCCCCCCC
>JAFBJT010111146.1:0-18881 GCA_016785325.1 Chascanopsetta lugubris
AACACACACACACACACACACACACACACACACACACACACACACACACAGTCCCTTGAGCACAGCTTTTTGTGTTTACCGCAGATTCCTCATCACTAAGTGTGAAGTCGGTGAATAATTCACGCTCCGGCCACACAGCAGCTGCCAGGCTGAGCGTCGGTGCATGAAATATGTGCCATGATTTTGTGCGTTCACGCTGCTGAACATTCATGTAGGGTGCCTGTGTGTGTGCGTTTGTGCGTGTGCTTGTGTTTGTGTGTGTGTGTGTGAGAACAGGTGAAACAGCTGGACCCGGCCCTGCACTGCCTGCGATTGCACCGGCGAGTTGGGCAGGAGGTGGAGGTGCGGTGTGCTGTATCTGGAGAGCTCATCAGTGATGTGGTGAGGAGGGAGAACACACACACACACACACACACACATCATTATCTCCCCTCTGTGTAATGGTTATCGATGTGTTTGCCCTGGTCCTGCAGCTCAGTGATCAGCTGGAGGTTTTCCCCGTTAATGTGTTTACACGTCACATGAGTCGGCCGAGCGGCACTGGAGACTTTGGTGAGACCTGAGTTGATTTAACTTCTGCTCCTTGATGGAATCTTCTTCTTCCTTCTCGCAGTCTGTTTACTGTCTGTGTTTGACTCTCAGGTTTCGCAGTAACGGGACACATCGACAGCCAGAAGAACAGTCGCATCTTCATCAGCGAGGTGCTTCCTGATGAACTCGCCTTCAATCAAGGTGAACCTGCGTGTTCAAATGAGGACGCTGCATGTGTGCCATGTGGATATACATAATATATATATATATTTATGGTATGTGTTTCTTGTTTCCAGGGTTACGTCCCGGTGATGAGATCCTGACACTAAATGGTCGCTGTGTGTCGGGTCTAGACCTGGCGCTGATCCAGACCCTGTTTGCCGAGCAGACGCTGCACCTGAGTCTGAGGAGAGACGGGCCCCTGCCGCTGTCACCCGGGTCCACACACCTGGCCCCACCCACCAAACTCAACCAGGAAGTCCGTGGCAAGCACCATCGAGCAAAGTCGTCCTCAGGTACTTAATTCCACACAACATGAAAACACAACACACCTCTCACTGTAGTTAGAGGAGATACCGGAGATGTATTATGGGAAGTGGAAGATGTGAACAGTTGATGATATCGACAGTTTCAGTGAGAAAGTAATTTAGTTTGAATTTTGTCACATTTCACCACAAAACAACAACCACATGCCTGTTCCTCTTCCTGTTTCTTGAAAACAGTCGAATGGTCTTGACGCCTTTAAAGGCGGCAGGAAAACAAAACTGAGAGAGGGAGGGAGGTCCTCTCCTTCCTCCTCCTCCTCTTCGTCTGTCAACTCGGTCAGTGCATATAGACAGGTAGGAGTGAGACGGGATGCAACCCCATGTCGGTCCAGTTCCAGGAGTAGAGGCACGTTTTTGTTTAAGAGTCGGATTAAAGTTAAGGTAAGAGAAAAAATACATCCTCAAGTGGAAGTGTTTAGAAAGTTGAAGAGTAGTTTTTGTGTATTTCAGTTGGAAGGTGAACAGGAACTACTTTCTTCTGCTTTCTTTTGATCACAGAAGGTTTGATTCCATCCTCATACATAAACAAAACAAGCAACATGGATCAACAACTACAACAACGTCATATAAAACATGTAGATTACACCTTGATCACTCAAACAGTAAAAAGTACTAAAAACAATCAACTTAAACCAAAAATGTATAATAAATGAAATTCAACCCAAATTTAAAAAATAAATATTGTAAAAGAAATGAAAAGAAAATGGGTTGTATCCCGTCTTCATATATATTCATTTGAATTATTATTAAAAATGATTGAATGTGTCTAAAGCTCCACCACACTGGCAACACATTAATAGTTTTTCTTAATTGTTTTGCTCCAAATAACATTAACAACATAAAAAGTCACTTTCACTTTCAGTGTTTCCCTTATGATTCAAACTCATAAGTGTTTTCTAATCAGACTTGGAACACAAAGGAATGAATGACTCTGAGGCCTCATTATGAGAAGTGCCTGCAGTTCTCTTCTCCGTCTCTAGAGGGCGTATTATCTCAGGCTGGCTGATAAAGAAGCAGTGGTGGTGGAGTTAGCACTTGTTTGACTATTGAAGGACAATAAGCGAGATTTCATGGTGGTGTTCCTGAAAGGCTGCCCCCTGTCTGTCACGTGTGTGAACGTCTTCGCTCACTCAGACTCTGTCGGAGCATCTTGGCTCCACAGGAGATCTAGAGCTCCTCTCTCGGCTCGTTTCCAGGGTGACGGTCAGGAATCAGAAATCTGTCCGTGAGCCCACCACCGCAGATTTTGTCCTCAGGACCGTGGATTTGACGGGAGGCAGGAGTGAGTGTGTGTGAGTGTGTTCTGTGGTCAGGAAGAGGATGTTACAAAAACACTGTAGTACAAAGATAATTGATGTAAGCATTAAACTGCGCACACACACACTCACACTCACCCTCACTTACACACACACACGTACAAACAAACATAGACTAAACTTTGTGTTTCCTCCTCTTCCAGATGTGTGCAGTGCCGCTGATGGTGAGGCGTCCCTGAGCGTCGGACTGGAGAATAGTCACTCCCACTGCGCACACAGGCCTGTTCAGCACAGCAAGGTAGGACGAGAAAGAAAGAGAGAGAGAGAGAGAGAGAGAGAGAGAGCGTGTGAGAGTGAGATACAGTATTTCTATTGTCTCATATACACACAAAGTACACTTCTCTTCAGGGTTTGTTTACATCAGTAGAAGCTTGCACATTGTTGTGTGTGTGTGTGTGTGTGTGTGTGTGTGTGTGTGTGCGCGCGCCCACTCCCTGTGGCAGCTGTGTGGCTGTCAGAACCCAGACTGGCACCAATCCTCACTATTACCATAATTAGGATATTTCATCATAGCCACTGGTACAAACACAGCTTATTACTGTCATGCAGATGGGATCCAGATCCCTCCCTCTGCCTGCAGCACACACACACACACACACACACACACTTTGTCATGGATGTGTCCTCCACACATTTCCTTAAACATTTAAATCAATACATTCTTGACATCTTTGCAGTTAACTCCGCCCCTCTGTTTCAAAGCCAGGTTTATAAATGTGCCTCAAGACTGTCCTGTATGATTTTCAGTTTTACAGACATGCACATCTCTGCTGAGGTAGATTGACTCTTTGCTCAGGTCCTTCACATGTAAACTCACTTTTATAGAAGTCATTAGATTGAGTTTGCGCCACAGAGCAGCTTCACTGTAAAAACACAAATATCTGCATGCTGCTGTTTATTGAGAGGGATAATGAACATGAGGAGGCCCACAGAGCTCATGTGTTCATGCGTGTTCACCTCCGTTCACATCATAAAGCCCCTCTGCTTGTTGTTGTTGTGTGTTTGCCGCCCTTTACCCCAGCTGCTCGTTATGCAATGTGAGCCAAAATGAGAAATGGTGGAATGGTCTGCGGCGCTGTTTGTCGTCTCAGCCGTGATTCATGGACTGTAAATCCAGCAATCGTTCCTAAATGCCGCGGCTTTATTCTAATTGCCTGAGTCAGACGATGCCGTGGCAGTGTTTGACCTCGAGGTCAATCCAGGAGGTGGATTAGTGGAGAACAACTTGCCCTTTTCTCTGCTCGCTCTCTCGCTCTCTCTCTCTCTGTCTCTCTCTCTCACACTCTCTCTCGTTCCCGCTCCTTCTCCCTCTCCCTCTCCCTCGCTCCATTCAGGCTCGATTTGTCTTCTCTTTTTGTGTTTGCCTGACGACGAGTCAGTCCCACTGCACTGGGATCTGCACTGCAGCACCACTGCTGCTGCTGCTCCCCACTGACTGTGAATGGATGGATGAATAGGAGATAGGTGCGTGTGTGTGTACGTGTGTGTGTGTGTGTGTGTGTGATGTGACCAGACAAAGCCTCCCTCTTTAGAGACAGGTGCCACTAAATCTGATTTTTATGCCATCATGAAACAAGCAGAAAATGATTTAATCATTTTGTGTGTGTGTGGGGGGGGGTCGTCGAGTCGTTGGATAGAAAATTAGCCATGTATCAGCATATAGGCGTGCACACATGCGTGCACATGGCGTTGTGGAAGTCAATAGAGATGGATGGAGGGAAGGAGTCATTTCAAGCCTATTGTCACGCCCTGTAATCGTCCGCCTCCCCACACCGACTACCTTCTGATTAATTGGTCCACTGCATTCCAATTTATGCTTACTACACATGAGAGATTTGTGTGTGTGCGTGTGTTTCTGTGTGTTTCTGTGTGTGTGTGTGTGGGGGGGGGGTGCTTACCAGGCACAGTAGACAGTGTTGTTTACCATCCGTGTGAGTGAGTCAGTGACTCCATGATACATGTTGTGTTGTTGTTTCATTATGTGCTGAACCGATCGATCGATTGATCAGAGTGAATCGGTCCTGGATCAACTTCCATGAGCCACCGGGAGCTGCATTGATTGGACATGCATGTATTAGTCCCATAACATGTGGATGTGGGAATCAAACGTGTGATGAGGTTGGATATTAAAGCTTCTCTCATGAACACAGAGTGTAACATGTGATCAGAGCTGACAGATGGAAGGACATAGGAAGTCACACTCCTGCAGAGGAACAGACAGGAAGTGCAGAGAGTCCCTGCATCAGTGTTTCCTTCATCTCTCCTCAAATTAATCTGAACATTTTCTGCTAATGTTTGATGTTTTATATCAGACCAAACTGCTAAATACAACACATTGTTGCTAAGTCAACTGTTAAAATGTTCCCATTGGCTCTTCTCCATGTCAGTAAACAACCATCTCAAATATGGTTTCTGACATTTTAAGTCTTTCACAATGATATATATTGGAGGTCTATCAAGTTTATTTCTGATACATCATTTCATTATCTAATGAAACTTGTGATTGGCTGTAGAACCTTACCACACTGGCTTTATTCCCAACTACAGTAACTGGTTCCAGTTGGTCCATTGCCCTCATTTTCTCTATAAAGAAAGTAAATATTCCATGATTTTAACTGTTCCCTTGTGGTTTTGGAACTTAAGATATTTGAAGACATAGAAATCATAGACTTCCTCTAATCAAGGTTTATTATAATAATAATAATGAAATTCAACCCTGTAGTTACAGGTGTTTTTGCAGCTTTTTGGAACCTTCTGATGTTCTACAGACTTATGACCTTACTGATGGATGACGGCCATGTTAATGTCACATGTCCGTGCTCTGAGTCCACGTATAGAAGCTGTGTGTTGTTCAGTCATGACAAATGAAAAGTTCAACAGCAGACAGACATACTGTAGTAAGCCTCTTAGCTTCTGTCCAGACGTTTGGGTAGTGAAGAGCATTTTAATGATCTCATGAAGACAGACTCCTCTGTCTGTGATGCTCTCACTTTAAGCAATGATGTTATCTGGCTGTTCTATGTTGTTCTTAGAAACCTGCAACATGTCCTCTGTTCCTGCTCTGCACACGTCTCCGTAGACGAAAGGGATTTGAAAAGGTGTTGAGATAAAACTGTGTGACTAAGAGAGGAGAAGTTGAATTATTCAGTTTGGATTCTCTTCTCATTAGACTTCAAAAGAATGTGGTGATGCTCGCGGATACTGAGCTGTATCATCTTCTTTAAACACCATCCCTCCATCTCCTTCCCTCACAGCTACAGACCGCGCCCCCCTCCCCAAACTCTGCTCAAGCTCCCCTACCACACTGCTGTGGGTGGATGTCTGTCCATGGGATGTATGAGGGGGTAATTTAGGCAGTTCTGTGTGTGTGTGTGTGTGTGTTATGACTAAGCCCATCAGCCGCCATCTGGCCGTGAGCAGGCTAATAATCTGAGCTTACAGCCGTGGGTGCAGTTAATTCTGTGGTGGCTCGGTTCCTCTGTAAACACGATATCAGACACAGTCTGAAGGAGACCAGGGACCAACATGTCCCACGTCCACCTGGAATGACCACAGAGGTTCTGACCACAGCTCCCATGGTCGTGTCCATCCCAAGGGTGGTGGATGAGGCCCCTCGCTCGTGTCTCACCACCTTCATGGAGCTCTTCCTGCAAGACCCGTCTCCGGCTCATGCTCTGTGCTCGCTCCTCTCCATGTGCTGGTTCTGGCCTCGGGGCCGCGAGGCAGAGGAGAAGGACCTGTTCCTGGGCTCAGCGCTGCTCAGCCTGGGACGGCTCCTCAGGGACAAGCTAGCCTGTCTGGTCCAGGACGCGTCCGCCTGTTCTTCCTGCCGCAGAGACACCAAACAAGCGGTAACTATTATGGGCTGTGGCAAGGTTTTTCACTATAAGTGGGTTTTCTCACTTTAGCTACAAAGTTTCACGCAACTCCCACGAGCTTCTGTGAGTGTTTGGTATAAATACGTCCAGGAATGTGAGGTCTGCACCACTTCTACATACAAAGTATTTATTTTAGAGACTACCAGTATGTACAGTATACACCAGTTTATCTTTATTGCCTCAAACAAGGAGGTTATGTTCTCACCTCTGCCTCTTTGTTGGTTTCCATGTTAGTTTGTGATATTTATCAGTATCGTGCAAATACTACTTGAGGTATTACCAGGATGTGGTACGAGGCAATCTTATTTAACCCTAATCCCTCCTCCGTTAATCAGTAATCGTCATGTATTTAAATGTATATTCCCACACAGCAAACACTGCAAAGGTAAAACTTGGAATTGTAGCTAATGCTAACATGCTAACACTGTGAGTGTATGCTGCATTGTCTTCATAGTATTGCTATCCATCAGGTTGACAAGCAAAGAGGCTACAACCCACAGCCACTTCCTGTTGTTGCGAGCATACCTCTGTTGTTTACTCACTGCACAGCATCACCTGCTGGGCTCATGCTGATATGATAAATATCACCAGCCTCACCTCAGCGTGTTGTTTATCTAACCCTCCTCACACAGCTGAGGATCCAGGCGTCCTCTGGTGAAGTTTACAGCATGTCCAGAAGGGGGCGGGTCAAACACTCACAGTGTGACTGCGTCTCTTTACTGCCTCGATCTTATCGATGTTATCTCAGCTCTATTAGAATTAACTGCGCTGCTTTCACTCACTGTTACTGTCTTCACAGGCGTGTGTCTTGGTCACCTTGTGAGCTCGCTGTTATCTGTCTTGTGGATTGTGTTATTGTTGAATCTGCTGAGTCAGCAGATGAAGTGTTTATAGGTCACGTTGAGGACTTGTTCTCCGTTTGTTAAAGCTCAGCATCTGTAAACAACATCACTCTCATTTACTCAAAGAGGAGCATATGGAATTCAGCAGTGTGCGGTGGCAGTGGGATTGAGTTGCCGTGGGGACGCAGCAGTGGAGTGGCTCCTTTAATCTGAAGCTGGCTTCATTATTAAAAGACACTCCTCTCCCAAAGTCCTGAGAGACTCGGTGGAAAAATATTTGTTTAGGATGAATAATAAAAGACGAGGCTCGAGTGGAGCGAGTCGTGGTGGACTCTCCCCCTCGTCCTCCTCTCTCCTCCCATCCACTCTGTGTGATTGACGAGCACGTGTCCTCTTTTATTGGGCTCTGAAAAGAAGATGGCACCGTGGCACCACAGCCCACTAACATGGCACATGAATCACCAGCCACCGGGCTCACTCGCCCTCTCCCTCTCTCTCTCATAGTGTCATGACATGCCTCTCTCCTCAGGGACACGTCCGTATTTCATCCCCTCTTCTTCTTCATCCTCTCTTCTTCTTCATCCTCTCCCTCCATGTGTATATTTGCTTATTTGTGCAAACACGTGGCCTCAGTGCAGCTTCTCCTTTTGATTTGAGCTGCATTTCATCTTCAGAGCAGACGGAGCATAATGGAACATGAAATGGAGATGGAAGCTGTCAGTGGTGGCTGACAGTCGTCACAGTGTTCCCTGAGAGCAGAGCTGTTTTTAAAAAGGCAGGAGCTCAGCCTCAGAATTAGAATTCAAAACATGAACTGGTACAAGCTGCAGGCAGGAGCTGGACCACGATATACGTTAATATATATATATGTTATAGATTTTGTTACTTCCATCTCCCACAGAACAACACAGGAACTAAATGCCAATGAAGCCATTGTTGTGTTTACTGTCCTGTTGATTGGTGTCAGATGCAACCGTTGATGCATCTTGCCGATACCCAACTCCTCCGATCTCCTGACCGGAACGCATTTTTGAGTAATTTAACAAAAACGGTGGCAGCTTGGAGGCTGCCGGCTGAGAGCCGCTTATGAGTGTGAAACTTGCTTGCTTAGAAGGCGGGACTAGCCTACATTTTCAGCCAATATTCTCATCATAATAGAGGCTAAAGAAGAAATAGAGAGCCCCTTAAATGGGCACAGTAGGTCCCCTTTAAAAATAGGAAAAGAGGAGGAGCACAGATAGAGCTGGGGTGGTCACTTAAGAGGCCACGCCTTTAATTATGCTCAATTTCAAACCTGGGTAGAATAGAAATAAGCCCCACGCCTGTACAGTTGTCACTGGAGCCTCTAGTGGCCACCTTGTGAACTGCACATTCTGTATTTGGCTCTGGAGGTTGCTGCTTGGTTATGACATATGGAGATAGAAGGCTTAACTGCTGGCATTGGCATTGCATTGTGGGTGATATCGGTGGAGTGGGTCATCCACTATCCAGAGGCTCAGTGGCTCAATGGCTCCTCCACTTTATGATACAGAACCCCATAGTTCCAGTATGATAGAGAACTTGTGTCCAGAATCCCCTTGTGTTTGTGTACTGTGTGTACTCGGTATTTCATTATACTACATGATACGTGTCTCATGTGATGCCATAGTTAACATTCCTCCTGTGTTGCCCTCACTGGCTCCGAGCCTCCCGTTTAGGAGTCAGCCATTCCTCTGTGTGTGTGCAGCCAGAACAGTCCACATTGTACTGCTGCTATTGAGCGAGTGGACACTGGTGCAGCCACCGGCCTCTGCATTCACTCTGGAACCCACAGCAGAAAGGTCACATGGAGCCGGAGAGGAGGAGCAGGAGGAGGGCAGGTACCTGGGTAGAGAGAAGTATGATGGATGTGAGGAGGTGGAGGTAAAGACGAGACACCTCCCACCTCTCAAACAAGGTGGCAGCACTTTTCCTTCTGTCTACGCCCACACAAGATCAATGACTCCATCCCCATCACAGCCCAACCAGAGTCTAGACCGGGTCTGCTGACCCAGGACCCTCGGGGAGAGAGTGGGGGAGGGGGTGGTCGAAGGGAGGGGCATCTGACCATCAGACGGTGGACGAAGCTTCTGCTCTGATACTTTCGTGAAGTTAGTGGATCTGTGTGTGGAGGCACCATGCCGGTGCTCAGAGGGGGCCGGCTGCGGAGGAAGGGCTGCTCCCTCGCCCGGAGGACCCAGCGCCAGGCCACTGCGGCATGGAGGCTGCTTTACAGACTGCTGTTCATGGTGAGCAGAGGATCCTGGAAGCAAGTAAATATTTAGAAGATTTGACACAGTGGGATTTGATGGTGAGGAGGGTCAGCGTGGTTTTAGTTGTGTGGAGGTTGTGTGTATCTTTTAAATATCTTGAGTGAAACCTCATTCTGATCCAGAGAAAGGTCAACATGTAGGTTTGTATGCAGAGTGACTGAAGGTGAGAGTTAGAGCTGGGTGCCATCAGACTGAAGCTGTGCAGAGCTCTCACTTCATTTATTTATTCTCTCACTCAGCTCAGGAAGACAAAGACTTCTTATCCAAACTGACTAAAGGGCACGAGCAGCGGGAGGAGGGAGGAGGGAGGAGGGAGGAGGGAGGAAGGAGGCAGGAGGCAGGGTGATGAGGAGCTGACAGCTGTCAGAGGGAAAACCTGAATATGAATCTGCAGCAGCAGCAGCAGCAGCAGCAGCGCCGGATCCTCTCGTCTCCTACTGGCGCTCGCAGGCTCTTCCTCCGCCTCGGCTGGCTCCCGTCCTCGCCTCTTAATTGGTTATTTTGGCGAGCTGCCAAGTTGTGTTGGTGGGATTGTTGTGAACCATTGCAATTCCTGAGTCATGACAGGATCTAGTCCCCCACTCCTCTTTGGCTCCACCTCCTCCCGTCACGCTCCAATGCAGGTGTATAACGTTTACATTTACTCTAGTGCATCCAATTCAGAGGCTCGTCCATCATGTTGTATGCATGTGTTGGACGTGAACCCACATCCTTCCTGTCTGTGTGTGTGTGTGCATACGCATGTGCATTCGTGTGTGTGTGTGCGTGTCTTTAAAGAGTTTCTTGAGGCACCTTTAGCAGAATGAAGCAGCAGATATGAGTTATCAGTCTGCACCTGGCTCCTCTCTCTCTCTCTCCTGTCCACAGTCACCAGAGGCCTCTGTGATGAACATGTCTATGTGATGTCCTCCAACCTCCATGTTTCCTTCAGGCCTCCTGACTGCTCTGATATCAGGTTTACCCTGAGTGTGTGCGTGCATGTGCGTGCATGTGTGCTTGCTTGCGTACGTGTGTGTGTGTGTGTGTGTGTGTGTGTACGTGTGTGTGGCTCCATCAGCAGATCTTGAGTCAGCATCTTTAGGCACGTGGGTTGTAAAATTTGTAAATTCTCTATGAATGAGGTTCATAATCTAGCATTCAGTTGACATAATCTATCAATAATGAACAATCCCCTTTATCATTTATTCATTTAGTTGTTTTTATTATCCAAGACTGAGCCCTCTCTAAGGAGGCGGCCATGTTGCACCACCATCGTTTTTACAGTAATGACCTTGATAAAGGTGGACGTGGTTCCTCCTAAAACGCTGGTGAGGAGTATTCAGCCGCAACATACAACTTCACCACGAGATGTCACTAAATCCCCAACAGTGTAGCTTTGATATTTTAATGTAACTCTCTGGATACAATTTATGAGTTTCTTGTTTCATATTTTATTAGCTATTAATTATTCATATTATATATTTATACTACTAATGTAATATTTTATTATATTCTGAATAGGCACTTTTTTCTCATCATGTAGACATTTAATTCAATATTTATTTATATCTTATTTCCATATCCCATCCATTGACATGGAGGAGGCAGGACTAATACTGCAGCCAGCCACCAACTGGCAGTAGACACATGCAGCACCTGCATGTTTATAAGTGCTCTAAACATGAATGGAGTCTGTCAGTCCGTGCATTGTAATAACAGGTATACCTTCATTTGCATACTAACTCCTCCCACACTGACAACAGATCCAGACAGAGCTCTGCTGTGGGTGGTGGATCATGTGAAAAGAGGCTTAGAGGATTTCTCCTCGTCTTCTGTCTCTCCCTCTCCTTTGTGTCTCTCTCACTTAGTCCATATACTGTTGCATTGTGGGTCGCTCTCTGGAGTGGCGGCGCCATAATGAGCTGGCTGATGAGTCGCTGGCTCATTAATGGAGGACCTGATTGTCTGTGGGCTCAGTGGGAGTGGAGGGAGAAGAGGGAGGGGTGCTGTAGGTGGGTGGTGGAGCCCAGTTACTCAGACAAGCTTCAGCACGTGTGTGTGTGTGTGTGTGTGTGTGTGTGTGTGTGTGTGTGTGTGTGTGTCTGTGTCTCCATCGACGCCTGCATTGTGAGAATGAAGGTTGTATTGATCCATGTTTGTTACTGTGCACTTGATCACTTCTTATTTGCACTTGGATGCTGCCTTGTGCAGCATTTCTGATACCAGAACACACACACACACACACACACACACACAGTGGTGCTGACCTGTTGTATTCCCTGTGTTGCTGTGCAGTGGATTTGAAGCCTGTTAATACTGGTAGTTGCTGTCGTGTGCTGACTGAGGAGCAGCCTCAGATTAAAAAGCTGCATCATGTTATTTATGTGAATGAAGGAGAGAGAGAGAGAGAGAGAGAGGTCATCATCATCATCAGGCTATTCTGGGCACAGACGCTGTAATTGATGGCACATGTGCTCTTTAGTTTAGTGAAGCCTGGTGCAGATGATGAGGCTTGTTATCAGGCCTGTGATGATGTACACGTGCACTCAGCAGCCACTTTATTAGGAACTGCACTCTTTACTCCTGTTATTCTCTACTACGTATCTTTGTTCTAAATACTGGTCATTCCCTTTTGACTGTCGGTTTCAATAGAGCATCTCTGCTCACATACCGGCAGGCATTTTATTTTTTTTCCCATCTGACATCAACAACCATCCAAAGTCACTTCAATCACGCCTTCTCTCCACTTTGAACTTCAGCAGATTGTCTAAAGTCACTGAGCTGCTGCCACGTGACTCATTTTCCAGGAAGTAGATGACAGAAGCTAATAACGTTTAATTTCCTGCCACACTCGCTCCGTCTACAGTCCCCTCCCCGTATGTTGCCTCCAGCTCATGGTTCTGTGACTACCAGAGGCAACAGAGTCCAACATAATATAATATAATATAATGTATAATATATTGTATCATGCATGCTCTATTTTTCATTAAATACATCCGTAAATGCCAGTTCATCAGGGGGTTCCACCTTTACATCAAGCACAACCACAGAGTGTATATCAAGATGATGACGTCACACATAGGTTTCTGCAGAATGTTTATGGGGCACATAGTAGGCTGTGAAGATGGGCAAAGAGGCGGAGCACAGGCAGAGCTGGGGTGGGGCCATGATGCTGTCCACCCACAAGGAGGAAGAGTCATATGTAGTGAATGAGTAAAAGTACTGTATGTACTGTACACACTGTATTCCACACATGACCACCTGGGACCTCATGGCGTGTCACAGTCTGTAGAATTGATGACACAAAGCCGCATAACTGTCCACGATGGGTTGAGAGGAATCATGTAATGTGCTATAATACTATCTGCTGGGGAATCCAGTCAGTTTCTCAGATGCTCTTTAAAGTCTTTGATGAAAATCCAATTAGCATGGAGCGCACAATTAAATCTCCATATCATCATTAGCATGCCCAGGAGAGCACGTGTCCGTGCAGAGTACAGCTCTGCACACATCATTATTCCATACGGCACCAATCATTAGTGCTGAACACTTAAGTGAGGAATTCTAATTTGAAAGCATCCCAGAATATGTTTGTAGGCACATTTATGTTCCAAGAACAAGTCTGTTATAATCCCCTTCTCTCTCTGTCGCCCCCTGCAGAGCGTGGACACCGTGTGCACCTTGCTCCACAACTTTCCGGAGGGCCCGGGTGCTGGAGGTGTGATGGAGGAGACCAAAGAGCCTCAGGTCAGGCAGGGGGCGGAGCAGGGTTTGAATCCCGCCGGACAGGCCACGCTGCTCAGACCGTGCCCCAAGCACATGAGCGCCACCGAGAGGTTACGGAAGGTCATACAGGAGCTGGTGGACACAGAGAAGTCTTACGTAAAGGTGAGAATATCATTTTATTATCTTTGCCTCTCTTTTTTTGTATTAATTGCTCACTAACAGATAAGGAATCAAGAAATCACATTACATCTCTTTTATCAAAAAATTCTGAGGTATAATATTTGTGTTTTCCTCAATATATCAAAAACAGCTGATGTGATCAATACATTTGCATGAACATGTTGTTTTTATAAAAATAGTGAGAAATGGTTAAAAGCCTTTCAGTAAAATCAGTCAAATAAATCAGACGAATAATTACCAAAATAGCCATTGGTTACAGTCCAATAGAGAGACTCTTAGTGGCCACATTTACATCTTACATGTCCAAGTGTATGAAAACTTCTTTTCCTAAATGTTTTTCTCTGGCAAGAAAAGATGAAAGTTTATCTTCTCTGCACAAACCACAGAAATATAACCCACCATGAAACCATTTTCATTTTTACACTTTTTCAAAGACTAAAATAAAAGAGATCTAAGCATTTAATTTGGTTTAGACGGAGCCCATCCTCCTGTTCCTCCATGTTCTCTGAAGAGCTGCTGCTGCACATTCACTTATATATATTCTATTCTATTCTATTCTATAATATATTCTCTCACCTCTCAAAGAGAATAATATAAGATATTATGCTTAGTCATGATGTGGGACATCTATAACAAGAGCAGACATGAGGGAGACTCTGTCCAGCCTCATTTATCTTCCTATCGTCCAATCACCTCGCTGCTCTTCCCCTCGTTCATGATCCAGGAGACAGCTGACATTTCTTCTCGCATAAACTAATTTGTCACCAACTCCCTTTCATGCACCTTCCTCTTCTTCATCACCCCATTGTTGATTTGTAACTGCGGGAGCTGATCTTCTTCCTCAAGCACCTGAATCTGTGCCGTGCTTGGGCCTGAAGGTAGCAAGGAAGAGGAGGAGGAGGAGGCTCATAAATCAACCTAATGAGAATATACCCTCTGATACCAAGACAAGCTCTTGTCCCATTAAAGGGCTGGGGGAGGGGGGTAGTGGGAGGGAAGTAGAGAGATTATAATAAGATGTGATGTGATGATGAAAGAGAAGGTAAACGACAGGCGGAGTGAGAGATAATGTTTACTCTTTATTTATTAATTTATTAATTTTTCTTCACCTGCAGGACCTGACCTGTCTGTTTGAGATCTACCTGAAACCTCTGCACAACGAGAGCTTCCTCACACTGGACGAGGTGAGTGGAGAGCATGTGTGCTTGTGTGTGTGTGTGTGTGTGTGTGTGTGTGTGTGTGTAGAATGGAACATGTAAGAAAGGGGAGGTTCAGCACCCGGGGGCGTGTCCTGTGAGGTTTGGAGAAGATATAGGATGTGGAATTCATGGAGCGTTCATTACACAGAAGTGTTAGAGATGAATTCTCACAGGCCACGCCCTCATTACCTGTGAGACGGGCTGGAGGACAAATTAGCATTCACCTCCGCTGACCTTCCTGTGTCCTGTGAGGGAGACAGAAAGAGAGAAAAAAAAAAAAATATATATATATATATATATGTATATATATATATGTATATATATATATATATATATATACACGTATATACATGTTCACACAGAAGCTGCAGCATGATAACGAGCACAGTGTCACAGCTTCTTCTTCCGTGTGTCAGACGTGACCTCAAACACGAGACCTCTATCTCTCTATCTTTCTCTCTCCCTCTCTCTCTCTTCCTCTCTCTCTCTCTCTCTCTAAAGACACACTCACAGTCGATAGGCCACTGAGCACTGGGGCAAATTAAAAGGCCATTATGGGACAGTGGGACGTGTCCAGACACAGTGGACAAGGGCATGTTAGACCCTGAGCGCCATTTAATGAAGGGAAGTGTTGACCCTGGGTTTGTGTGATGGAGTGTGTGTGTGTGTGTGTGTGTTTGTGTGTGTGTGTGTGTGTGTGTAGCAGGGTTATAGCATGTCCCAAAGTGCCTCTATCAAAGCTGTTCGATGTGTTATAAGACTACTGTGTGCTGGTGCAACTGATTGTTATGAATTACAGCTGTTTTTCTGTTATGGCTCTTTTTATGCCATCAATGCTTCCTCCCCACTTCCGAAACCAACTCCTCCTCCTCTTCCTCCTCTCAGATGGACAGCTTGTTTGGCAGCCTGCCTGAGATGCTGGACTTCCAGAGGGTCTTCCTGCAGACGTTGGAGGAGAGGATCGCCTCGTCACCTGACTGCAGCACGCTGGAGACGCCCTCACAGTTCAAGGTGAGACACACCCACTGTCCTCTGTCATGTGTGTGTGGGACATGAACTCCTCATCTTCATCAGTACAGAGGAGTGCAGAGCTGACTACGGTCTCATGATGCATTAAACATGAATTCATCTTTTCTGTCCTTAGATCAACTTCAGCATGTCTAAGCAGCTTATTTTTCATTCTGAAAGTCAGAATATTTTAATATTGGGTAAACACAACACAGTCGTCCCTTAGGCCTGGGATTTTCAAAATGGGGGCCTCTCAGGTGTTGGCAGAGGCTCCTCAGAAACGTGAAGGAACATGAGAAAAACTGCAAATCAATTTTAAAATGTATTGCACTTCAATTTAAAAATGTTAAATAGTTTTCTCATATCTCTTATTTGGCATCATTGGTGTTTATGCCAATGAGGCCCCCAGTGAGGGCCTCAGTCCGCTGGTATTTACGTTGTGCTGCAGAGCAGCACGTTGTAATTCGCCCTCCGTCCAGGCGGTGGCGGTGCTGAGCTCAACACCTGACGAACAGTGACGAAAACAAACGAAGCAGTGTTTGATGAGGGAATTGGAAACCGCTGTGTGCGCAGAGAGAAACTTGAGTAAACCTCGAAATGACAAAAATGCGAATATAATGAAAACAAGCCGCTCAACGAGGATTATAAAATACATGAAGATGAGGATTAAACATCACTAACAGCTGACGACCGGACTTTAGGGCTTTTACGGAGTTTAAACAGGTGGGTGCTAACAGGTGGCTAAAGCTATTTGTAACAGTATACGGCGTTGTAATATTTACTGTCGGTGACAACACTCATGTAACTTATTGTCGTTGGTTAAAAGCCACTAATATCAAGTTATAAGTTACAAAATGAGAGAAAATAGAGATGTCGGTATGTTAGTTATTTCATTTAATCCATTCTGTTTGTTTTCTATTCTAGTGAAAGTTGTGCCTATCTAATATTCCCTTATTTTCTTAATATAACGTCTTAGTATAGTATAGTATATACAGTATATCATGTTCATTTTAAAAGTCTCAAATAGTCTTACATTTCAAAGCTGTTGGAGCTTTGTTAATATGTATCATAGGGGAATTTACACCAACTCAATTTTTATATTTGTGGGCGGGGCTTTGAAACGGCATCAAACAACATAATGTGGCAAACAGGTGTAAATTATTATTCTAATTAGTCGTTTGTTTATTGCCTGTATTGAGCTGAGTCTCATTTGTTTTTGTGTTATTTATTATTTTACCGTTTCATTGTTGGCACAATAATTAGTTATCAGTTACATGTGGCCACATGCAATTAAAATACAATAAGAATATTTTGTATTTTTTTATGCACCTTTGAAACCATATCACCTCAAATTAGTCAGACTTATCTGCTGAAGGATAGTAAACCTCAGATCAGCTGTTTAACAGGATGAGATGAATGTAATCACAGAGAGGTCAGAATCATTCATAGTTATGCCATATTTCTATCATATCAATGAGTCTGATTGATTTTCATTAGTGTGCACTGACCCAAATGTTGTGACCCCGTAAAGCCTCCATGTTTTTACAGTAGCAATATAACCTGTTCATGTGTAGCAGGTCTTCTCATGGTGCTGTGTTTACAGTAAAACCAACTACCATAGGAAGATTAGTATTCACCACTAGATGTCACTCAACCCCACATACTGCACCTTTAAGTTGTATATTTCTGGCTTCTGTTATTTCAAGATGTCTTCTTAGGTTTGTAAGATTCTCAAGGGTTTTAATTAACATTTAGAAAAATTAAATTGTATATATCTACTTTTTTTCTTTTATATCTTGAAGAATTATTTATGGATGTTGATGAAACGTATCAGATGTGATGTGATGTGTGTTTATAAGTGGATCCAGTTTGGTGCAGATGTAAATATAAATCTAGTTCATAGTTAATAATAATGATGTATTTTATTTTTATTGCACTTTTAAACCACATCACCTCAAAACAAGTCAGACCTATCTGTTAAGTTCCCTTTATAAAATACGCCTGTGGCAATTTTAGTTTTAAACACACAAACAAACAAACATGTGATGTTTCAGATGTGGTGTTTTGATAAAAAAAAAAAAAAAAGGAGTTGATGTGACAGCAGCATCACGGGCGGATCTACAGCGCAGACATGACATGGTGTTGGTTCTATTGATTTCTTTGGTGTTTGGATGGTGAGCTGCTAAAAGCTCACATACTCCAGAGGGAGGGCACAATGTTCACACTCATCCTCTCACTCTGTGTCTCTGTCACATCACTCAGCCCCTCTGTGTGTTTGTCTCTGTTTTCACAGAAGCTGCTTTTTTCCCTCGGGGGCTCTTTCCTCTACTATGCCGACCACTTCAAGCTCTACAGCGGCTTCTGTGCCAACCACATCAAGGTCCAGAAGGTCCTGGAGAGAGGTACGAGCCCCCACACTCAAACACAGACAAGACACTGTGAGGTTTCATAACAGACTGTATTTGTAGGATTTATTATGTGGCTCCTTTTTGTAGTACTGCGTTCATGTACCGCTGCTACAGACGTCAGAGGTACTCAGATTTATGCAGCTACATGTATGCACCACAAACTGGGTATAAAAATGGACGTAACGTCCATGATGTCACCTATAGGTTTCTGTAGAGTGCTTATGAGGCTCTTAGTGGGCGACTCACTCGTAGGCCATCATGCCAATTCCTAACTCCTCCTACTTCCTGGTTCATCTGAAAACGGGTAGATGAGTGAGAAATGATATAATACAAATATTCTAGAGGGATGAGCATGACACAAGTGTCGCCACATGTAATCATCTTCATCGTCCTTATCATCACCACCATACTTTGACATATTTTCAAAGTGTCAGCAGTGGACTTTCCTCTCCTTTGATTTACAGTTTCTAACCATTCACAGCCACTTCCTGTTTTACAAGCAGACCAAGTTTAAACAAACATGCATTTATTTGCACTCAGCCGTTTATAACCTTGTCGGCTGACAGCAGACATGCGGCGCTGAGGCTCGAGCAGCTGTAATAGTTCCTCTGCTCTGCTCACGTTGTGCCACGCAGCAGAAATTCTTGAAGTTGATTTACATCGTCTCCGTTAAGACGTCGGCTCTTTCTGACATGATGCCGAGGAACTCGGAGAGGATTAGATCCCCCACCCCCGCCCCACTGTGCCGCTTAAATGTGCCCCATTACCAGAATTGCGTTGGATAGTAAACCTCAGATCAGCTGTTTAACAGGATGAGATGAATGTAAACACAGAGAGGTCAGAATCATTCAGAAAAATACTGTCTTCTCAATGTTTTGATTGATAGTTGTGTAAATCAACGTGTTTGATTAATTTTCATTAGTGTGTATTGACCCAAATGTTGTGACCCACTAGAAGCCGCCATCTTGCCTCTTTGTT
>JAFBJT010111147.1:2500-7500 GCA_016785325.1 Chascanopsetta lugubris
TATGATGTTGCTTAAATTGTGTTATTTCTTAATATTATTTAATTCATTCATGTTTAGATGTTTCCATCTGACCGACAGTTTGTCTGTAATTGTGTACAGTATAATGACAATTAATCATTTGTTTCTAATTGACTTTAATCTAAATATAAGCCATTGACATCAGTCACAGACTATTTTCATTATCAACATAGCTGTCCTCCCTGCACCGTCTCCTCCACTCAGGTGTAGCTGGACTGAATAGAGAGGCTGAGATCATGTCTCGGTTAGATCTTTTCGAAGCTTTCTTAGAGTGATGGATGCCACCTTTACTTATTTTAAACTCTCCTCTCTTTGTCTTCTTGACTGGACAATGTGAAGAAACTCAGAGCGGAACAGAAACAATGAGAATGTCTGTGAGAGAAAGAGAGAAAAAAGAAGAAGAGGAAAATCAGAAAAGTCTTTTTCCCTCCAATCATCGTCTCGCCCACTCATCTGTCTATTCAAAGAAAGACATAATTACAGCTTTGAGTATTTAGCCTCATAATTTACTGCTTCTGTCACATTATTTACGTCTCCCGCTCTCTTCCTCCGTCTCCCCGTCTCTCTCTCTCAGTGGGGGTTCATTCACCCCTATAATCTAGTCTGTTAGGTCCAATCCATACTCCCGGTTATTATCACTCTCATTTGCTTATTAAGTGAGCCCTTGTTTTCTTCAAATAAAGTTATAATTAGAGATTTAGTGTCGGCGGCTTGAAATACTATCTCCTCTTCATGGAATCTTGGGTGGGATGAGAGAGAATCGTGTTTTATCATACTGGAGGAGTTAATGAGGATGTGCACAGCTTGATATTGTGTTTGTAAGTGTGTGTGTGTGAGAGTGTGTGTGTGTGTGTTTTCTAATTATGTCTCTGTGACAGCCTCCTGGCCTCCAAAATACCCATATACTGTATACCCTCTGTTATTTTGTCTACCCACTGATTTACTTTAATGAGGCACACCACAAAAGAGCTGATATATGAGCCGGTGCTTTATGTTTCGCTTGAGATTAAATAAAAGAAACACTGCAGCCATACTGATTCCACTCTTCAGCATTGTTTTCAATCTTTATTTCAGTTATTCATGAGACTAAGACGGAATCAGGGAGTATTATTCACCATATAATGCACTCTTTAGTAGCGTATTTACCCTTAATTATATTCATAGGAAGCGGGAATACTTATGCATCATAACTCAGACGACTCACAGCTTTGAATATCAATCACCGATACTTCCCCGGGATGATCCACTGATCCATTCTTACCTTGGCGTGACCCACCCCGTGGGCCCGGCCCTGTCTTTGAGAAACAGCAGAGTAGAGTACATTAAGACACGCCCCAGCAACACACTGATTACATATGCTAGCTACGGTAATGAGCTGAGCTGGACAGTGGAAGACTGCTGCTGTTTATGGCAACTCATTATCTGGCCCATTGACCAGAACTGTTCCACACATCATAGAGTCCTGTGTCCTCTACATCCACTCCACCATCACTCTCTACTGCACTTGTCTGGATGGGGGTTTCTAGTGTGTGTGTGTGTGTGTGTGTGTGTGTGTGTGTGTGTTGGCAGTTCGCTTAGATGACTGGTGAGAGGTGAGACATGCTTGATGGATGGATGGACGGACGATTGGGGGAACAGTCCCGTGTTCCTGGGTACGTGCATGTTTGCCTACATGCGTGTTTACATAATGAGAAGTTTGACGATTGCTAAGCTAATGATCTCACACCCGCAACACACGGCGTTACGCACTCATTTGGCTAATACTTTGTGCTGTTAGTGCCATTTCAGGGTGTGTTTGTGCGTATCTGTATTTGATTATATGCCGTCGTGTGTGTGTGTGTGCGCGCGCGTGCGTGCGCGTTCACGTTACTATGATCGCCTGCCAAAGTAAAGTGTTTGCAGCCGAGAGAGACAGGGGCGCTAAGCTCAAGGGCACATTTGTTTCAAGCTAATGATAGAATGTAAATGGAGCAAATTTCCTCTGCAAGAACAGAAGCTCGCTCGCTTAACAGACACACACACACACACACACACACACACACACACACACACACACACACACATACACATACACACTTTCATACTTTCACACATACACTCAAGATACACTTTTTCTCATGCTCACACACACACACACACACACACACACACTGAGCGGCATCATGTTGATGGAGTGCAGAATCTCATTACACATCTAATAGAATAAGTGTAGTGTGCGTATGGGGAGAGGAGAGGAGCAGCCAACCTGATTAGCCTTATCACTTTATTATGCCGCTCCGCACGCAGCACACAGGACAATTGCATTAGAGAGGAGCAGATGAGCTGAAGGCAAGGAGAACTCAGCAAACACAGCCTTAATTGATTCCTCACCAAATTAGCAGGGACAGGTGGGGGTTGGGTGGGGGGTGGGGGGGGGGTGTTGGGGGGCCTCACTGGCTGGCTGGGTGGCTGCTTGACGGACTGGATGCTTAGTCGGGTGCTTGAGCGAGCGGCGGACTTGTTGACTTGTTCAGCGGTCGGCCGACTGAGTTATACGGCGGCCGTTAACAGAGCGGCGTGCTGAATTAGAGGCCTCGGGAGGACCTGAGAGTGAGAGGAAGTCAGCAAAGTGTTTAATGTTTTGATTGATTCCTCAGCTGATTGTCGGGGAGAGGTGAGGGGACGACCTTTAAGACACAGTGATGAAGGATGGAGATGGTGACTTGAACAAAACAGAACAAATCATTCGATTGGTATCAGCCTTCTACATATTCCGCTGTTTTTATTACTGTCAGAGTGACACAACAAGCATGTTATCCTCACTGTTTCATGTAAATGAAACATTCCATTCAATATTGTGATATTCTATCTACCTGATCATGATTGTTCATTCCCATATTTATGTATAGTTCTAAAATGAATTCAGTGCAATGTAAAAAAAAAAATCATTTTAGGAAAAATATGCATAAATCTCACAACAGCATAAAACTACAATGATGTAATGAATCTAAAAACAAGCAGTTCACACAAGGAGTTGCACTGACATACTTTCTCCTGCTCCTGTGAGTTCTTACCTGGTTGTTGCGTGTGGGTGGCGAGATGCCTGGGTGGGTGTTATGGGGCTGGGGGGGGGGGGGGGGGGTGGGCCCTTGGGGGGGGGGGGTTTGTTTGGGGGGGGGGGGGGGGGGGGGGGGGGGGGGGGGGGGGTCGGTACACAGGGGGTAGAGAGTTTGTCTTTGTCTCCGTGGGTCCCCTCGGGGGGATCCTGGTATGGTGGAGGTTAATGAATCTGATTGGCTGCTGGTAGTTTTTCTGCTGCTGCTGCGCTTTGCACAACTTCACATTCTTTATGTTGTGGCCTGGACACGGCGCTGCATGAAGGACGAAGCGCAGACTGAAACTGGGCTAGGTTTTATTAAAAGTGGGAAATGGGCCGGAACTTTGATTCGTTCAGGCGCTGAATTACAGATGTTAATGCGTGAAGTTTATTTGCACACAGGTGATAATAAACACAAGCTCACTCACACCTGCGTCTCACAGAGTCATCTGCTATTCTATTCCTTTCACTATCTTGATATTCACTTCAGTTTCCATTTCGTCATTCTTTCTTGACTTTGATCAAAATCTGACTACACAGAGTATTTTCCATTTTTTGAATTTACGTTTTCATGGAACAACCATAACATTTTCATGCAGGGATCATTAGGTGTTTACATCTACTTTCTGTCCACAAATTACAAACAAACAAATACTGTCGAATGTGATCATCTTACTGTAAATTGCGTAACTTTTTTTTGAGCTTTTGATTAACTTATATTTTTGTCAGTAGTTTGATTCATTGTAGTTTTTTAGATTAAATCAATAAAAGAAGGGAGAGCCAGCCAATCGTTATAATACCAGTATAGAGAATCATATTCATATTAAGGTCATTCAGTTTGATACGTACGGTTCAGCAACACTAACCCTAACCCAGTGCTTTATGATGCTGTAAAGTAATTATTTGATTAAGTTAGAATTTTCAACAGTTTCATTTAACCTTGATATAACATATATGTGCACCACTCTGTTACCATCTCTGATGTGTCTGAGATCTGAAAGATAACAATTAAGACAAGAAATATCAAAGTTAGAATGTCAACATACATCTGGTTACAGCTGAGTTTGTGATGCTATGTGTGTGCGTGGATATGTTGTGTGTGTGTGTGTGTGTGTGTGTGTGTGTGTGCGCGTGTGCATGTGGAGCTGTATGTGTGTGTGCTAATGAGAGTAGGGGGGAGCGGGCCGTCGCAGCAGTGCGTCCTCTGCTCTCCCGGCAGGTCACTAGCGACAGATGTTCTCAGCATATGTGGCGAATTAATTAGCCGCTAGTAAACAGAGGGGGCTGCCGCCACGAGCTGCCGGTCTGTGCTGCCGCCGAGTCGCAATGGGCCTTTTGTCCAAATTCCTCTCTTCTCTCCATCCTCCTCCGGTACATAGTTACAGGGAGCATCATTCATTTTGATCAGTGGAGCTGTGAGGAGGGAGGGGCCACGCGCATGTTTGAGTTCTCTGTGTGTGTGTGTGTGTGTGTGTGTGTGTGTGTGTGTGTGCGTGTGGACTTTGGTGTGAGGTAATTGTGTGTATGTTCATGTTTGTGTGGAGCTGTGTCTCCTGAGTTTGGAGCCAGAGGAGGATGGTGGTATTTTTTTTACGTGTGTGTGTTTGTGTGTGTGTGTCTGTGTGTGTGTGTGTGTGTGTGTCATCGCCCCATCATTTAGACATGGCAGTGAGCCTGTTTTTGTGATGAGTGATCCCCTTGATGACCTAATTGGTTGATTGAGGTGCATCTCTGCATGTGTGTGTTGATGTCGGTGTTTGTGTGTGTGTACGTGTGTGTGTGTGTGTGTGTATGTGTGTGCACGCGCACGTGCGTGCATGCGTGCGCACACGCCTCTGCACTCCCTGAGCTGGGAATGTTTTCACAGCCTCAGAAAAACTTGGCAGAGAGTGGAAACACTTTGAGA
>JAFBJT010111147.1:20437-37937 GCA_016785325.1 Chascanopsetta lugubris
CACACACACACACACACACACACACACACACACACACACACACACAGCAGGCCAACGCATGCCACTTTAGTGGCAGATGAGATCAGAGATGTCTTTTCAGCAGACATCACGTACTGAGCACCGTCTGCACTCCTCCCAATTCTCTCTCTCTCTCTCACACACACACACACACACACACACACACACACACACACACACACACATTGCTCCTCATTCCCTCTGTCACATCAGCCTCTGATTAGCGCAGCATGAATGGCAACATGGAAACCAGCCATAATAAAATTACTTAGCACATTAACGACTCTTCTCTCCTTAAAGTCTCAGTATGTGAAACATCAGCTTTTCCTCTGACTTCCTCTTTGAGATTCGACCTCTCTTCTTTCCCTGTTCCTCTCACATTCATTAATCTGCATCCCTGTGTGTGTGTGTGTGTGTGTGTGTGTGTGTGTGTGTGTGTGTGTGTGTGTGTGTGTGTGTGTGTGTGTGTGTGTGTGTGTGTGTGTGTGTGCGCGCGCTCCTTGAAGTGTCATGTCAACACAGAGCAAACACTCACATGGGGAGTGATGTGCCGTATCATCAGCTCCGCTCGCAGTCGTCGTCACAGGCAGAGAATCAAATCACATTTGTCTGTCCTGTCATATTTTCATCAGAGAGACTGGCATGACTGTGTGTGTGTGTGTGTGTGTGTGTGTGTGTGTGTGTGTGTGTGTGTGTGTGTGTGTGTTGCTTCAGCTTTTCTGTTGACTTATGTTTTTGTGTTTTGGAGCCATGTGCCCATGAAACAATTACATTAGCATGTAGCCCAGCAGAGCGCAGCGGTGGAAGCAGACGGGGACAGATTACACTGTGACACCACAGACTCTGATTAACTCCTCACTGACTCACTGATGACAGGAAGTGACGGGAGGACGTGGAGATGTGGCTCCAACTAGACCCACGTCAGAGACTTTTTGATCAGGGGTCGAGAGAGGAGTACTTCAACTCTCTGTCAACTTGTTTCTGTCCTCACCAGTGACACCTAGAGGCCAGAGTCGTTATGTCTTTCCGTTGTTTATCCATTATTAGTCCGTCCCTTCTACTGTGAACAGTCTGGACAGTACATCCTTTCTTTCTTTCTTTCTTTCTTTTTTCTTTCTTTGCTAACTGTTTCAGTGGAAGCCTTGTCTTCTCAAGGACAGGTCAAAGTCGTGCATGCACATGTATGTGCACGTGCACAGGCTCAGCCAGACGTATAGAGGTGGGCAGCTCTGTGGGAAAGGCCTGTGGGTCTGAGCAGGAAAAAAAAAACTGGCAAAAATAGAAAAGAGCAGGTGAGTTGCTGCGACTCCACTGGGCCAATGCAAATCTCTCCTGTGAGACACCCCGCCCCCCCACTCTCTCTCTCACACACACACACACACACACACACACACACACATACACACACAATGCCATCACCAGTCTCCAGTTTTCTTTTTCCCCTCATTAGTTCTTTTTCATTACCTTTCTTTTAGATGAATTTTTTATTATTTATTGTATTTATTTATTGCTGTGTGTGTGTGTGTGTGTGTGTGTGTGTGTGTGTGTGTGTGTGTGTGTGTGCGTGTTTGATAGGGAATGAACATGTCATATATGGTGTGTGTGTGTGTGTGTGTGTGTGTGTGTGCGTGTTTGATAGGGAATGAACATGTCATAAATGTAACTTTGTCAGTCCTACAAGCGTCAGCTGTTTGAAACCAAAGCCGTGTGATTGTAGAGTTGTGACATTGGGACGTCTGGAACATTTTACGCCTCCAGTCACTCAGTTTCTTTTCTCCTTTCATTGTTTAAGAATGTTTTTAGTCAGAAGTGGCATTTGTTTTTTCTTCTCTGGAAAGTGTTTTAAACTGTCAGAAGGTGCTGAACATTTCTCAGAGGTCTCTCATGAAATGACTTTTATTGGTAAAACATCATAAATCCTTTTATGTAGTAGATTCGGAAATTTGGATAGTTCCTGTTAGTGCATGTCGATGATCCATAGACAGGAGAGTTTATTCAGAAACAGGCCGTCTGCCCTGGAAACAGAGCATGTGCATGTCGGTGCGTCTGTGTGCTGAGTGCAGCAGCTCTGCACTCTACTTTCTGAGAACACAGGGCGGAGGGAGCGAAGCGGAGCGAGGGTGTAATTAGGCCACAATTTGAACTCTCTTAGTTCCTCCCTGAGAGGGGGCGCCAGGTCGTGCCGACTATTTTAAATTGCACTTGGTTGTTCGGGTGTGTCTGCGTCGATGTTGTGTGTGTGTGTGTGTGTGTGTGTGTGTGTGTTAGAAGGGGCGGCATTGCCAGGGCAGTGGCAGCATTTTGTTAAATATAGCTTTAACAGGGCAGTGTGTGTCTCACTGGTTTAAAGTGCATGAGAGTTGTTATTTCTAAACTTTGACAATCTGAACCGTTTCAAACCTGCATGGATAAAATAAAAATAAGTGAGTTATAACCCCCCCCCCACCCCCCCACCATACAGCATGTGACTGAAACTGTAGTTTGTACCAGACTTTAAACATGTTTCATTCACCTCTAAAGTTGATCATTTCAACATGGGAGTCTGGGGATTTGCTCTCGTTTGGCGTCAGCCTCAAGTGGCCAACCTGTGAACTGCAGGTTGGTGTTTATTCATTGTTTTGATGATGAATGAGATCAAAGTCAAATGCAATGTCCATCAACTTTGAACCTCCTGGGCTCTGCAGAGAAGTAAAGATAAGAACCAGATTCCTGCGCCGTCAGACTGAACGAGCTGTTTTTGACTAACTCAGTATCACCCACATGTAGTTCCATATAAATCCATCCCATAATGCTGCAGGTACTTGTGTTTTCATCCACTAAGTCTAATCTGCACTGGTTGGCTTTGTAATGAGTTGGGTGTGGAAATAAAAGTATAAATGACTTCCTATCTCTCTCTGACTTGCTGATGGCCCATTTAGAGGCCACCGATCAATGTGTCCCTCCCCCTCCCCCTCCCCCCTCCCCCTGCTCCCACACACACACACACACAAACACACTCATCCCATTAATGAGGGGACGGCTAATTAAGACTCAAAAAACCGGGGGAGTCACTTCCTTTTTGATTGATAGCAGCCATCGTCTTCTCTTCCTGCTATTTTGCATTTTAATGTTCATTAATAAACTTTTATTGTTTTGTTAATTATAATACCACCACCCCCTCACCCCCCACCCCTGCTGAGATAATAACTGAAGGAAGAGTCTGAAAGATTTTCAGCTATATGAAGGAAAGTGGACGAATTAGACAAAGAGGAATCAGAAAAAAACATATGAAATAAGAATAAATAGAGAAAAGTAAATGAGTATTGTTCATCGCGTCTAACTAGAATCTGTACAACCTATTGAAAGGTTTTGTCCTTTTGCTGGTGAAGATGCACTTTTTAAACTTTTAAAAAATCTGTTTCACTATAGACACTTTTTGTAGGGATGCACAAACACACATCACACACAACAATGCTTCAGTATTTTCATGCTTAAGTACTGCTGCGTGAGTGGGTGTGTAATTTTGTGCATATTTAAATATACTATAAATGTGTGTGGGTGTGTGTGTGTGTGTGTACGTGTGTGTACGTGTGTGTACGTGTGTGTACGTGTGTGTGTGTGTGTGTGTGTGTGTGCGTGTGTGCAGTCCTGGAGGTGCTGTAGGCCAGGGACGCGCATGATGGATCGTGGAGGCCAGTTGATAGTGCCATTACTCACTGACACACACACACACACACACGCTCTCTCACATGCACGCCCACAGCACACACCTGCATGACACCTGTCCCCCATGGGGTCTGTCTGCCCCTGAGGCCGTCGCTCTGGAGACGAGTAAAGCCCAGAATGATTCTGCACACCAGCAAATATAAACGTAAAGTTTGAAACAGGAGAGAACTTCAGAACTTTGTAGGACATTCCACAACACCGTCTGTCCCCCCTCCTCTGTCTCTGTCTGTTCTCTGCTGCCCAACTCTACCTTCTTTCCATCTATCTATCTATCTATCTATCTATCTATCTATCTATATATCTATCCATCTATCCATCCATCCATCCATCCATCCATCCATCCATCCATCCATCCATCCATCTATCTATCTATCTATCTATCTATCTATCTATCTATCTATCTGCTCTCTCTCTCTCTCTCTCTCTCTCTCTCTCCATCTCTCTTTCTGTCTGTCTGTCTGTCTCACTCACTCTGTCCCTCTCTTTCTCTGACTCTCTCTGCCTTTGTCTCGGCTCGTCTTTCTCTCCCTGTCTCTCTGTCTGTCTATCTCTCTCTGACTGTCTCTCTCTCTGTGTCTGTCTCTCTGTGTCTCTCTGTCTCTCTGTCTGCGTGTCTCTCTGTCTGCCTGTCTCTCTCTCTGTGTCTGTCTCTCTGTGTCTCTCTGTCTCTCTGTCTGCCTGTCTCTCTGTCTGCCTGTCTCTCTGTCTGTCTGAGGGAAAAAGAATCATGTTCCATTACCTTCAGGTATGTTTCCACAGCTGGTGGCTGTGATGACCTCAGGGACTCTGGGACGTGGGGACGCCTACACATATTCTAACATTAGGAAACCACACTAATGTAACTTATGTGCAGTTTATATATATACATATATAATGTTTTACATATTCAGTTCACATGTACGTGGAGTCTATACAAAGGGAAGAATAAAGCTTGTTCTTAAATACGTGGGTTTGCGTTGGTGGGTGTCACCTGTGTTTACCTCCACATGTGACACCTTCACATGATAATGAACAATAACATTTATTGCCACTGTAAATGATAAATATTGATCTAGGAAGCTGTACAGTTTCTTTGTTGTGGTAAAACTCTCACCGCACTCTGAGTGTGATGTGTTGTTGCCTGCAGCGTCTCTGTAGATGAGTGTGTAGTGGATAAATAAATGATGCTCTCTCTCCTGTGTTATCTAATATTGTGGAAAGAAAATATAAAATTCAAAAGAATAAATAACATGACACAAATTGAGGTTCAGTGGCTAATTGGCATTAAATGGGCCACTTAATTGGTATCGAGCCCGTTGAGAAAACACTCATATCTCACTTCATCTTCATTAGTGGGAAAAACTGATGTGATTTGCGTGTGTGTGTGTGTGTGTGTGTGTGTGTGTGTGTGTGTGTGTGCGTGAGCGTGTGTGTGTGTGCGCGTGCATGTGTGTGTATTTGTACTCTAAAGGATCAGTAAAAACAGGCCATGATTAAGGAAAAACAAAACATTACCACTTAGTCAAACTTGTTGTTGTTCAGTCTCAGTCTTGTCTCTGAATAAAAAAGTGCGTTCACATCATTTTATAAACATTTTTTTACATATGAAGTGGAAGTAAAATATGATATGAAAATATATGTGAAGCAAAAATCCCGACTAAACTCACAGATCGGTCCCCATATCTGGATTCTCATAAACCTTAATGGGTTCCTGACTTGCAATACCTCACCTGTCCACCAGGTTCCATGCACTCTGAACTGTCCACCTGATGATATGAATTGCAGTTTTCATTACTCAACAATGATTCAATAACATTGTATCAGGAGTGGGTTCTCTCTATGGAGGCCGCCATGTTGGACCGCCATGTTTTTATAGTAGCGTAGAATGAACAAATTAAACATATTTTCAGTTTTAATCATAAATAAAGGATAAGACTGACACAAAGAATACATACACACACACACACACACACACACACACACACACAGAAATGTGTGGACAGAGAGACAGACAGACAGACAGACAGACAGACAGGTAGCTAATGTTATATATAAGGACTCCCAGGGACTTGCTACAGCACACGGTGGAGCACCTGGGGACACGGCAGCCATATGTTTAAGCTTTGTCTCGTCCTACAAAACTCAGTCTGCCCTTCACGTGATTTGTCAAAGGGCCGCGCATGGTGACAGGTACAGGAAGACCCGGGATACTGAGGGGGTGGGGGGGGCAAGGGAGAGAGAGAGAGAGAGAGAGAGAGAGAGAGACGGTGGGCACCAAGACACGTGAAACATAACTCTGAGCACTACTGTGTATTTGGCAACAACACTGGTTAGAAGTGTGTCTGGGGGAGGTGAGTTAAGTGTGTGTGTGTGTGTGTTTGTGTGTGTGTGTGTGTGTGTGTGTGTGTGTGTGTGTGTGGCCCGAACACCAGAGACTTTTCCAATGATGTGATGAGATGAGGAGGAAGGAGGAGGTATAGGTTAAGAAGCGTGAATGCCTCCAGGCTTCCTTTCCTCCCTCTCTCCCAACTCTGCTCCCTCTCTCCTCCCTTCACCACATGCACTTCTCACTTGTCTCCCCCGCTGCCCCCCCCCCACCCCTTCCTCTTCTTCTGTGTCCTTCTGTGCAGGGGGTTGAGGCACTGAACAGATTATGGCGTAATTAAGGCGCTAAAGTAGCACATTATCCACCTGGTGGTTTATCCGGGGTGGTTAGCACTGTGGCTAGGCTAATCAGTTAATATATATATAGTGTGTGTGTGTGTGTGTGTGTGCGTTCTGTATCTGCCACAATTTGTGTGTGTGTTTAATGCGTGTGCGCACCTGTGTATATTCATTGCACATGTTAATATTGGATGTGTGTGTGTGTGTGTGTGTGTGTGTGTGCTCACACACCAGGGCCCATCTCACCTGATTAAGGCCTCTTATAGCTCTGTGTTAAAAGCATTAGGTGAGGACAGGAAAGTAATTCGTCATGTTTAAAGGACAGAAATTGAATCAGGGATTAGGAGGAAGCCAAATGAGCTCACACACAAACACACACACACACACGCACAAACACACACACACACGCACACACACACACACACACAAACACAGCGAGCGTCTCCTCGTCTCCGTCTCGCCTGTCCCCACTTGTCTCCACCCTCTCATATTCCGTCCATTCCCCTTTGTTTTATTGTTGCAGTTTTCAGTCTCTCTCTCTCTCCCTTTCTCTTTCTCCCTCTCTTTTCTCTCTCTCTCTCCCTCTCTCTCTCTCTCTCTCTCTCCCTGTCCCTCCCTCCCTCCCTCCCTCTCTCTCTCTCCCTCTCCCTCTCTCTCTACTCTAAATGGTTAAATTGAATATAATTGTGGAGACAGATCCCCGGAATGCAATCAAAGAGCATGACGATGTACTTGTGCGGAGAAGCTGGTGTTATGAGGTTGGGGGGAGAGACAGAACTAAGTGTGTAGTGAAATACCTCAGAGAGTCATTTCATAGCTTCAGACTTTATTAAAGCTAATAGGTTTATATATACCTCCCCGAGGCTGGTCAATTCATTAGATATAACCGTTATGAACTATTACGCCCACAACAAAGTCAGAGCGCAGTGAGACAGAGGGGGAGGGTGTGTGTGTGTGTGTGTGTGCGTGTGTGTGTGTGTACTTCATATATGTTTAAAGAATTCCAAACTATGTTTACATTATAAAAAAAAATGTGGAAATTAGAATCTATCATTAATGATTTATATAATTGATATATGCTTTTGCATGTGGCTTCACTTTATTTTGAAATCTCTGTCTAAATGGTTAAATTAACTAGAAGTGATTTTCACTTTATACTCTTTGTATCACTTTTGGTACAATAATAATAATACTGATAATAATAACAATAATGATAATAATGATAATAATGATAATAATAATGATGATAATAATAATACTTTTGCGTAAAATAGCTGTAGATAATATGATTCTGATGTTATTTTCAAAATAAATAAAAGGCTCACAGTTGGCATACACGTAACCAAAGGCATCTGTGAACAGCAGTGCGTGTGTGTGTGTGTGTGTGTGCGCACGTGTGTGTGTGTGCACACTGAACAAAGAATCTAATCAGAAAAGTTGAAAGAAGGAGAAGCAGACTGAGTGTGTCTTTGTCAAGGGCGCCGTCTTTATCTGCATCCAGTGCTGAGTGTGGGACATGCAGAGCAGGAACATGCTAAGTGTGTGTGTATGTATGTGTGTGTGTGTATGTGTGTGTGTTGCTTCATATACGTGAGACACCTTGAGAGAATGTAAATCCGGACGATGTTCAAGATAAAGACACGCATTTTTTTTCTTTCTTTTCTGAACTTACATAACTGGAGAAAAACTTTGTGTATATTAGCATTTTTTTCGCTTCCTCCAAACAAATGGTGTAAAATCTATCATGTAGTCTCCTGCTGTTTTGTCCTTGAGCAGGACACTGGTCCCTCACCAGGTCCCTCGGGTGTCATTTCATCGTTAGCCTTTCCCTCTGACCTCCTCGCAGGCAGTAGATGAAATGAGTTATTTTAAAAGCATGAAAGATTAACATGGACAAATTCAAACTTCTTTTAAAAAGTCAGTGTTGTTCAGGGGACACACGAGAAGGTGTGTTTTTATAAATCCACGATGAAGAGTAAGATAATAACAGTTCATTGGTTTTCCAAGATTTTGATTATTTCAGATACTTTGGATCACACACTTCATAAGACGATTCATTTGACCTGTGTGTGTGTGTGTGTGTGTGTGTGTGTGTGTGTGTGTCTTCTTATCTGAAGCACAAGGAACACGTCTCTGCAAAGTGAAATCAGGAGAGAAGGCGTTGACACAGAAACGCTGAGTCATGTTCAAGGACACCTCTATTTTTTATGTATTCAGGACATTTGTGATCGTGCATCTGCATTTCTATTGAATGTTACATTATTATTTTTAAAAAGTCTATCGTCTAAAAGTGTCTCCTCAACTTTTCATCAGCGATTCACGGCTTCAAACACCCTCCCAAAAAACTATCTGACATGTATAATTTAGCATATGTTTATTTTATTCTAACCAAATGTTGTGGATTTTTATCAAAAGTCACTTTGATAGTGCTTCACTCAGGTATTTGAATATTTCCTGTTCTTGGATCATCAGCCAGTTATTTAACCGAGCAGCCGAAATGAGACTGAATAAACGCAGTGTCAGCTCCAAATTTAGAATGCACTTGAACTACATTCCTCATTACTTATTTTATTGAATGTAAGTTAATTACATTTTTATACATAATCAACACACGGCGTCTCAGCTGTATGTTTCCTCTGCGACACACAGGTCATTGTTTCGCTCGCAGCTCTGCATGTGATGTTAGTCACATCCATAATTCTATTTTTAGAACGGAATCCCATTTGAGTATAAGACTAATATAATAGTAATTAAATAGCTTTCCGATGACGTGTGTATGCTGTTTGTCGCTGAATCTGGATTTGAAGTGAGCAAACATGACAAAGAATTAAATGTATTTAGTCACCGTCTTGTTGTTTTTACACTCAGCAATTATTCTGCTGCTTTTTCTATAATTGCAGTGTAATTACAAACCTCGTCACATGTAACACAATGTGACACAGCTGCTCCACAGACAGGACAATTATTCACCTGACCTCCACTCAGTCCACTCATCTCAGCGTCACACACTGTCACGCTAATAACACAAAAACACCTGTCCTGGGTTTATTTCAACCACAGAAGAAGAATTTGTGATTAAATATCTTTGAAAATATTTGATTGGACAGACATGATGGTGATGATATTATTATTATTATTATTATTATTATTATTATTATTATTATTATTATTATTATTATTATTAGTCGTATCACATATTTAATCCTCAGCCTTCATATTTACACTATATGTGTGTGTATGTTTCAGATTTCCTGGCCTTTACATTCCTCTTTTGTCTAACAGTTAAGTTAAGCAGTACAACAACAACAACAACAACAACAACGTGTTTCAGAAGTGACCTCATGGGTGTGTTGTGATGAATGAGTGAATAATGTGAGGGGCTGCAGTCATCAGAAGGAAAGTGTGGCCGTGGCCTCGGCCCGTCTCCGTACATGATGAACCGCTCTGTGTTTTGTTTATAACTTCACTTTATTCCTGTGTTTCTATTCTGGCGCTGAATGTGCTGGATGGGTCTGTCTGAGCCGCTCAAAGACAAAGAAGGACGGTCATTAGACTATTCTGTAGCATCAGGTACTGTACACCTCTCTTGTCCACTCTCTCTCTCTCTCTCTCCCTCTCTCTCTCTCTCTCTCTCTCTCTCTCTCTCTCTCTCCCTCCCTCCCTCTCTCTCCCTGCATATCCCTTTCTCTCTCTGCTCTATGGTCCACATTCCATCAGAGTCCTGCCACATTTCCTGGTGTACAGCACCATCTACAGGTCCCTCAGGGAACAGCCTGGGCTGCTGGTGCAGGCTCAGCCTCACACTGGACTGGATGTGCACGCGGAGTTGTGCCTCTGTTGGGTTTTAGTACCAAGACAATACATTGTTTTATTATTTATTATTATTCTAGATCATGATCTCCACGTGATTATCAACAGAACGATTCTGTTTTGGAAATGATTTGAATGAAGTCACATCGCAAGGAGAAGAAAAGTTAAAACACTATATGAAATCATTGACTTTGGTATATTGTGTTTACATTCGTGTGACTTAAAATGTTACACACATAGCTCATATATCACTCGTATCTGAGGTCGATCCTTTTTATGTTGACTGTCGTATTTATGGCAAAGTGATTACGTTAGAACAGAAAGTTGTGGTGATTTTTAAGTTTTAAATTGTATCTTTTTCTGTTTTTGTGTGTCCTCATATCCAATGCTCACAGAAGTGGCTTCACGTTATTACAACACATATGTGTCAATGACAGAAGCCTGTGGTGCAACTGCTCAGCTTTTATTTTGCAAACTCCCACAAAGCCCCGTGATATTAGTTAAAATGATGAATGTGTTTGCCCATTCCGTACTTCATTGTGTGTGTGTGTGTATGTGTGTGTGTGCGCGCGCAGCATTCTCAAAGTCATGGTTTCCCTGGAGAGAGGTCAGTGTGCTGCGGCGCTCACCTCCCGCTGACCACAGGGAGGGAGGAGGAGACTTCCACCTGTGATGGAGCTCAACTCTGATCTTTGGCTGTTTCTGCTGTTATTCACTTTTCATTTGTGTATTAACCCAGGAACAGACACACACACACACACACCATTGTGAGTATTCGACTTTGTAAGATTGAGATTCAGCAGAATCGGTTTATAATTTTAAGTAAGACTAAGGTGAAACTATCTTTTTAAAATTTCTATAAATAACATATTCCTGAGGCTGCTTTAGTCCAGCCTCACACACACACACACACACACACACACACACACACACACACACACACACACACACACACACACACACACACACACACACACACACACACACACTCCACCCATGATTAAATAGTCTGTCATGGGGGTTGAGTGTGTCGCTTCTCTCCCCCATTTGCTCACTGCCCCTAGAACAATTTCAATTTTAATAGCTTTTACTATGTATCTGAAGCACTGGAGACACAGAGAGAAACACACACACACACACACACACACACACACACACACACACACACACACACACACACACACACACACACACACACACACACACACACACACATACATACACACACACTCACACACACGGACTGAGGGTGAGAACTCGTCCCCCTTGTTGAAAATAGAGCCATCAAAAATGAAGGCCGGCCTCAGCGCAGCCCACAGACAGACACACACACACACACACACACACACACACAGATCCCGGGAGCATCTTGTAATTATCCCTGTGGACCAGTCGCCTCTAGCTGGGCTCAGTTACCCCCCACTCCCACTCCCACACCCCTTTCTATCATCCGCCCACCCTCCCACTAACCCCTCTGCTGCTAATTTCATCCCAGGGATTAGCCCCCGCTCGCTTGTCTATCTTGTAATATTTCTGGGGGGGGGAGAGAAATGGTGAAATATAGCCTTTTTTCTAATAAGCCTAACTGGGCCGGGCCGGGCCACTCTCATTCCTCCCCTTCCCCTCTGCTATTCTGAGGTGGAGAAAAAGGGTTAGAAATGAGATGAGGGGGGGGGGGAGAGAAAGAGAGAGGGAGAGAGAGAGAGAGAGAGAGAGAGAGAGCACCCCAGGAAGCGCCACCGCCACCGCCGCCACTGTAACACATGCGAGGCGGCTCCGGCGGGAAGTGACCGCAGAGAAGGAGTGAAGGTGAAAGAGAGAGCGGTGCGTGGCAGCGCAGCTCTGTGGTTCGTACCTGCAGGGCAATGCAAGCTGTTTTCTTTATGCATAAAAATGGAGGGTGGGGGGGGGGGGGGGGGGGGGGGTCCGGGGGTGGGGGGGGGGGGCTGGGGGGGGCGGGGGGGCTTGGAGAGACATGTAGCTCACTCACCATCACCTCAGTCTTTTGTGTGACCGTGTGTGATGTTCAGCTCCGTCTCCTCTGTCATGTAACCTGTCTGTCTGTGAGTGACTGAACATGGCCGCCTGTCGCCGCCGCCGCTAATCATCACATTCCACAGTATGATTTTACAGTCAGGTGTTTTCTGTCAGGGCCCGGATGATGCAAGAATTCAAAATGTAGTGAGTCTGTGGATCTGAACATGTGACAAAATAGCGAGGAGATATGGGATCATTCATCTCAGGTCCACTCAGGAGGACGCAGGTTTCCACTGGTGGAGAATTAATGAATGCTAATGACACTTATATTGTTTTCACGACACAAGAATGAGCCCTTTTCTATTCATATGAGGAGCAGGTAGAGGCCGCCATGTTTTTTCTTTATTGATAAATGAAGGCTGCCACAGGAAGGAGAGGCAGCGGTCCACCACCAGATGTCACTAAATCCTGTACAAGGTGCGGCATCACCTGTTCTGGAGCCTCAAACAAAACGTGACAGAAGATTAAGTGAGGGATCATTTATATTTTGCATCATACAGACACTAAAAAGCTCGACAGGACGAAATCAGACAAAACCATATTTGGATTTAGATCAAACATGCAAAGTGAGTGAGACTAAAAGGTCAGAATGAAAGGTCAAAAACAGACAATCTGATATCATTGAAATTCTAAATAATCACATTATAATGACACATGTTTTGGAATTAGTGTATTTTTTTGTTTGTTTACTGTGTGACTTTAAAGTCATGTGTGTATCTGTGAGTGTGTGTTTTCGTGTGTGTGTGTGTATGTGTGTCCATCTGGTTGTGTGGATGTAACATTGATTTATGTGAATGTTTACATCCAGGTGACTGTCTATTGTGTGTGTGTGTGTGTGTGTGTGTGTGTGTGTGTGTGTGTGTGTGTGTGTGTGTGTGTGTGTGTGTGTGTGTCCCTCTGTCCATCTGTGCGTGTGTGTCCGTCCACACAGTGAATGACCAATGTCCCTGTGCCTCTCACACACTCCTCTCCATCACTCCAGCCTCTCATTACAGCGGCAGAGTCTCGGTCCTGTCACGTAATTAAAGGCACAGTTATAAATGACCATCAGGCCAAAAGCCATATTTCACAGGTGGCCGCGTATTTATTTATAATTTTTCACCTTTAAATGTGTTTCTCATGCAAATGAGCACCAGGACACTTTTCAATTAACTTTGGGGGCCAGTCCCTCGTAAGCACCACAGAAGCTTGTTATTGAAAATAGAGTATTTTTGTTATCAACCATAAATTATTCCCAAAGTGTCAAAGGAATTGGACGATGTGATGTATGGATGTGTGTGTGTGTGTGTGTGTGTGTGTGTGTGTGTGTGTGTGTGTGTGTGTGTGTGTGTGTGTGTGTGTGTGTGTGTGTGTGTGTGTGTGTGTGACAAAGGAAAGTTTGTAAATTTCCCTCTTCACTCAAAACCTGGATGATTGCTTTTCGGGAAATTCCCCCATTATCCCCATATTACAGGTACATGATGCATTCCCTCACACACACACACACACACACACAGTCTCTCTCAGACTGCAGAGCCAGTTTAAGCGTATATTTATGAGCAGTTGGCAGCGAGTAGCTGTGTAGGTATGGTTCTTTTATGGTGACAGACTGAGAGTGTCCCCCTCCGCCTCATTTTCTCCTTAACTGACCTGCTGAGGGAAAGCGGCCGAGCGAGGCCACCTGCACCATAGAGAGAGAGAGAGACAGACAGACAGACAGACAGACAGAGAGAGAAAGAGAGAGAGAGAGAGAGAGAGAGAGAGAGAGACTCTCATCCTGCAGAATGAGGAAGCTGGAAAGTTTAAATCTAGAAGAATTAAGTGTGTGTGCTACATTAGTTACGTTGTACGTGCATCATGCTTATAGTGCGTGTGTGTGTGTGTGTGTGTGTGTGTGTGTGTGTGCATGTGCAACTGTGCCCTCTCCCTGGTGCGTAAAAAACATCCATTAATTGAATTCCACCTAATTTCCCCTCAGCCCGGCCGAGACACCGAGCGAGACGCCGAGCGAGACGGCGGCCTGCCAGCCGCCACGCCACACTTCAGGTATGCTGGATAATGGAGGATGACATTTGTGTCCCAGCATGCCTCGGGGCAGCGTGTGATACATGGCTTCCTCTCTGAAGGTTAAACTCAGCTCACCTGCCTTTGGCGTTTCATTGGCCACTTGTTAAATACTCTTTTGGTAATAAAATGATTAAAAATTTTATTGCTTCTCTCAAATGAGGCTCTTTTCAAAGGGCTTTAATGACTTTGGAGATGGATATGTGTGTGTGTGTGTGTGTGTGTGTGTGTGTGTGTGTGTGTGTGGGTGAATGAATGCATATGTGTGTGTCCACACCAGTGCATCCCCAGTTAGGCAGCAGCAGTGTGTAAAAGTCTAATGAGAGTGAAATGCTTTACAGCCAAGCCGCCATTAGTCTCCGCCAAACGACCTGAGTCGTCATTATGTGCGGAGCAGCACTTCCTGTTTCATTCAGACGAACATGCTTTACATACAGCTCCGTCTGTGTCTGGAAGCGGACTCAAGTATTTATACTGAAATGAATGGGCCTGACTATTTTTACATCACGAGTTAAGCACCGTGGCTATAGCAACGGGACATAAAATATTATATTCAGCCCATTAACAGGAAGTACAAGCCTTGCCTTGGCCAATATGGCTCCACAGCGACTCAGCAAATCATCATATCCTGTGTCATTCCGGCTGTAAAATTAGCAGTAAAGGGCGTCGGGGAAACCGATCTACAAAACCCAATAAACTTGTTTCTGATGGTGTGAGATAAGAAACAGATACTATGGGCGATGGGGCCTGGTTTAATGCAGGGATTTAGCGGCATCTACTGGTGAAAGTGGAAGTTGCAGTAAAAGCATCAGCAGGAGTTCAAACAGTCTCATCACTGGATTGTCTTCGGCAGTAGCTCCACCTCGTGTTCAAACTAAGAAGTACAATAAGCACTAGTTTCATGTGTGGGCCACATTCCATTATATTTGTAGACTTTGCTGCAGGCCTATAAAAGAGGTGAAGTTGAATGTTGTGTCCATCACCTCACCCTCACCCTTCTGAACATGCAGGAGAACCTGTGGTCGACTTCAGGTGTCATTAAAACACAAAAGATGTTTAGCACGTCCACTTTCACTACTGTAAAAACATGGCGGCCCCCGTAGAGAGGACCCGCTCCTCATGTAAAAATACATTCATGGGTTAATTTAAAGGTAAGGGGAAAGAATAATACATTTAGATAATTATGACATTGTCATATTGCTTTCTACCAATAGAAGTGACAAAAAAAACAACCAAAATCTTCCACACTGCCCCTTTAAATGGAAACTACCTCCCCTGAGTCGGCCACACTGGATATGTAAGACCATTTTGGTTTGTGCCTTGAAACTCCGCCCACTCACCTGTGTGTCTCACTCAGGCCTGAGCTGTGGACACATGGAGTCCTTTGTGATTCACAATGTTTCAAATCACGTCGCGCGAACACACGCAGGCTCAGTTTGGGGATTTCCCAGATTAGCTCGACTCCTCCCTGTCGGCTCTTTGGGTCTGTCAGGTTTGTCGGGGCTCATTGTTTTTGCCCTCCCTGAACCTCTGCTCTCTGACACACACACACACACACACACACACACAGTTAATAAATGGCTGGGTCCCCCTCCCTCGGGCCAGAGGAGCCTGTGCTGGCCTGTTCATCAGATCTATCATGGCGGCCCGCCCCGCTCTGCTCCACTGGACCCTGTCCAACACCTGTTCTCCCATCAGGGGATGTTGTGTTGGCGCGCTGCGGCTGTGCCACTGTACAGATTGGCACTGCCCACTTTGGGCAGAGGAGAGGATGAAGTATGAGATTCCCTCAGACCAAATGTAAGCTGTGATCAGGAGGTTCATATGTAATTGTATACACTTCTTTTTAAATATCATCGTTGATTTTTGTTATGGCGATACCGCATCCCACATTAGTCCACTAAAGTAAACAAATAAAACACGTTGAAAGGAAGGAACCCATTAAAGAAATTACATAACAGGAGCAGGTGATATAATAAACTTGTCTATCAGAGCCATAATGGTCTTTACATACTCACCTGTCTGCCGCTGAGCTCTGTTATGGCCCCGCTGACATTTAGCACAGAGGGGCTGGAGGCTCCCTCTCCTGTTCCATCAGTGTGACTGATCACCTGGGAGGGACGGGGCCGGTGCTGAGTGAGAGATGGAGGGTTCAGTGTGCACAGTGTGGGAGTGGGAGTGGGAGGCTCCACTCTGTCACATCCATAACTCTGCACCTCAGTGCAAACAAAGAGAGTGAGACACTTGGGTTTTTCTCTCTGACTTCGCCCAGGTCCATTGTTCTGTCAGTGATGAAATGACCTGATCGTGTCAAAGGTCAAAGGTTGAATATTAAAATGTGTTTTATTTTGGCAATGTTGAAGAAAACAAGATTGACCAAAAAACCCTGATCACTGCACGTTGATGTTCGCGCAGAGGCAGCTCACAATATTTAAATGTGAGTTTATTATGAGATCATTTCCTCCTCCATGCTCATCCTACTCTCCTCCAGCAGGGGGCGACATAGGGCTGTAAATGCTTGTCTGAGTGGCTGGAAGAGGAGAGAGCAAGTTAACGTGACTGAAGTTAATCCCTGTAATCAATATGTAGCATTGTGTTTCTATCAGCGAACAAACAAACGATCAAATATGCATGTGTAGTTTTTTAATTTATTTTATTTTTTATTTTTTTTGCATATGAGCTCAATGTTTTTGTTTTGTTACCTTAGAATTCATCATCCCCAGAGTATGGAAGTTGTTCCTACATTAGTTGAGAGGAGAGGAAGTCACATGAAGACCATAATAAGTTCTGACAATCACTTGAAAAGGGACTTGAGTTAAACCATGTTGACTATTAGAGACCTCTAAAACCTTCACAGTGAACCTTTAAAGGTCTGAGGTGATTTCTTCAATGTAGAATCATCTTTACATTTATTTTGATATATTTCATGTTTTTCAGAGTAGGTGATTGTACACTCAAAAACATTGATTTCAAAAGAAATAGAAAAAGTTATCTGACACACTAAACATGTAATGCTACACACTGCACAAGCAGAAATCATTGACACAGGAGAGGTGTGTTTTGTTCTCATTTAAATGGTATTATCTTATTTTAATTTATGTAATAATATAAAGAATGTATTTAAAAAAAGATTACCTGTTATACATTGAAAATAAGATTTAAAAGAAATATAATAATACATCAATGATTTTTATAAATACATAAATATAATATAATGATATTAAAACATTAACTTAAAAATCAA
>JAFBJT010111147.1:42937-45334 GCA_016785325.1 Chascanopsetta lugubris
TGCGTATTGTGTTTGAACCAAACAGCAAACAAACAACTCCAGTGCTGATCGATGAGACTAATGTAGAGGTGGAAAAACCGCAGTTCACTGGGTGGCCACTTGAGGCTGACTCCAAACATGAGTCAATCCCCATAGAGTCTCGTGTTAAAATGATTAACTTTAGAGGTGAATGAAACATGTTTAAAGTCTGGTACAAACTACACTTTTGGTCTAAATCAGTCATATGTGTTACCATGACAACCATAGAGGGTGTGGCCTCTTGAGTGGCACCATGGGTCCACCCAGCTCAGTTTTTTGGATGAACCAGGAAGTGGGAGGAGTCACGATTGATACGAGTGAACGGCCCACTGCGAGCCTCATAAACACTCTGCGGATCCCTGTGGGTGATGTCACAGACACCACGTCTGTCTTTACACACCGTGCATGGTTTTTACCTCCCAGCGGCAGAAGCTGCTGAGTCATGGCAGAATCCGGCTGAAACGGTCTCTGTTTGGATGAGTCGACTCAAACTCGGCAGAGGACAGCAGACAGAGGCAGCGGCCGTTGGTAGCGAACGGGTTCGGTTCACGCTCTGAAATAAAGCTTCTTTTCACAGCGGCTCAGTTTTTACTCCCCGACTCAAACAAAGACGGCACGAAGCCCAGACACATTCTGGCTCACCAGTCAACTTATCTAAGTCTCCTAGTTTATCTTGTTTTTGCATATTCTCGCATCGGGTCACGTTGACCTGTGACAAACACTCCCCACTTTCCAGGGACTCTCAGAACTTGGCCTCTCTCTCTCACACTCAGCGCACAGTTTCCTTTGGCAGTTCTAAACGCTGGACACTGGCCATAGCAAACAGCTTGATGATATTCTCAGGGAATCCAGCACACACACACACACACACACACACACACACACACACACACACACACACACACACTTCTCTGCAGCACACGCTCTCTCCTCTGAGGGTCTGTGAAGCCTCAGTGGACACATTGTGGTCCTGTCAAAGACAAACAAGCTGGATAACGAGAATACTGAGAATCACATGATGCATAACTGCATGTTTACAGATGTACTGGGTGAATATCAAGTATTTCAAAGACTGGGGTTCAGCGTCTGAGACATTATTCATAGGTTTCTGCAGAGCGTTTATGAGGTTCATAGTGGGCAGTTCACTCGTCGCCATCATGACTCCTCCTACTTCCTGGTTCATCCAAAAACGGGCAAAGAGGCGGAGCACTGGTAGAGCTGGTGTGGGCCCATGGCGCTGTCGCAGCATCCACAGAACGAGACAGGTCGGCCCAGGTTTCTCTCACGAGGCCACGCCCCTTAATTATGCACAATTTCAAACCTGGATAGCGTAAATGTAGCCGAGTAAGGGGAAAAAATCACTCTGGATTTGGGTTCCATTTTGCGCTTTTCTCTAAATCAGACTGTGTTTGCAGGACACCCATGGGGAACTCGTATGCGGGTCAGCTTCGGACCACGCGCTTCGAGGAGGTTCTCCACAACTCCATCGAGGCGTCGCTGAGGTCCAACACTGTCGTTCCCAGACCCGTCTTCTCCCAGCTCTACCTGGAGACGGAGCAGCCTCTCGCGCACGACGGTGGGCCTTCTGAACACTCACCTGTTGGGTATCTTCAATGAGAAGCTCCAGCAGGAACCCTGACCTCCGCATTATCTCCAACAGGCCGCACAGAGAACGAGGAGGAGGAGGACGAAGATGGTTCCGAGTCAAACAGTCCTCCGATCCCCTACCAGATGAAGCCTCCGCCTGAGGGATGCTGCACCACGGATGGTGGGGTCACATGACCGGCTTGTGCGTTGTCCCTGTTTTAAAGGTGCAGTACGTCAGATTTGGTGACATCTAGCGGTGAATGTTCCGCCCACAGGCTTCTGTCAGGCGGGCAGAGACCTGCGTCTGGCCTCCATGGCCTCCGATTCCCTGGACGTGCCTCCCGGGTTCATGCTGGTCGGGATAAAGTCTCCCTCTCTCCCTGAGACCCTGCTGGTGTGCGCCGTGGACCGCCGCTTCCTGCCAGATGAACGGGGTCGTAACGCACTGCTGGGTGAGACGGGCGCAGACCATCTCTGTCCACAGTGTCCTCCCCTCACCTCGCTTTGTTTGGAGGTGACACCGTGCTCCTCGCATTTCCACTGATTGTCCGTGTGCGTCCGTTGTGTCAGGCTTCTCGGGGAACTGCATGGGCTGTGGAGAGAAAGGCTTCCGTTACTTCACTGAGTTCTCCAACCACATCAACCTGAAGCTCAGCACGCAGCCCAAGAAACAGAAGCACTTGAAGTATCATCTGTTCAGAAACAGCCAGGGGCTGCTGGTCAGAGGAGCTCCCATCAGCTGGAGGGGACACGGTGAGAGAGCATCAGAACATTTGATGTAACAATAGTTAT
>JAFBJT010111148.1:0-57003 GCA_016785325.1 Chascanopsetta lugubris
GAGGACAACCAGGAAGTGAGGACAACCAGGAAGTGAGGACAACCAGGAAGGTGATTTTCCACTGAAAAATGAGACTCATCGTTCACACACACACACATAGATGCACACACACACACAGACGCACACAAAGACGCACACACACACACACACACACACAGACGCACACAAAGACGCACACACACACACAGACGCACACAAAGACGCACACAAACACACACACACACAAAGACGCACACACACACACACACACATACGGACGCACACACATACAGACGGAGCCGCTGTGGTTAGACATGCCAACAGGCGGAGACGTGGTGGGAGGGGAGGGAATGTAAAAGGAAAGACTTTTGTTTTTATTCTGTTTCACACAAAGACGCACACACACATAGACGCACACACACACACAGACGCACACAAAGACGCACACAAACACACACACACAGACGCACACAATGACACACACACACACACACACACACACACACAGACGCACACACACACACACACACACACACACACACACACACTCTCTTACTCCCTTCAGACACTAAGTTGCCGGTAGAAACGCAAGCTTTGTCCTCCCCGAGGGTCGAGGGGGAGTCAGTGGCCTTCCACCTGTGCTGATCACACACACACACACACACACACACACACACACACACACACACACACACACACACACAGCGAGGCATCTCAGTTCCAGCGTAATAAATATTCGAATGAACATCTGCAGGATGCTCCTCTTCTATTTTCTCCTTTATCATCCTCTCTCTCTCTCCCTCTCCTCAGATGACATGTCAGGTGTGTGTGTGTGTGTGTGTGTGTGTGTGTGTGTGTGGACAAAGACTCTGACTCTGCGGACGTGCGAGGAGACAAAGACTGTCTGAGCGCTAGAGGAGCAGATGCAGAGGCTGAGCTGAACATGGTGAGAACATGAGGAACATGAATCATCATCACTCATTCAAAATGATCAATATCTGAAAAATGCAGATTCGACCAGAACAAAGAAAAGATTGTGTCTGAACAGAAGAGACACTTCACCTCACATGGGAATCAATATGTGACTGGATACACCAGGAGCCAGCCACCACTGCACTGTGAGGAGGCTGCACAGGATGGACACCACACGACACGACACCACACGACACGACACGACAGTACACTACACTACACTACACTACAGTACAGTACACTACACTACAGTACGGTACAGTACAGTACACTACACTATAGTACACTACACGACAGTACACTATAGTACAGTACACTACACTACAGTACGGTACAGTACACTACACTACAGTACACTACACTATAGTACACTACACGACAGTACACTATAGTACAGTACACTACACTACAGTACACTACACTATAGTACACTACACGACAGTACACTATAGTACAGTACACTACACTACAGTACGGTACAGTACACTACACTACAGTACAGTGCAGTAGAGTACGGTACAGTACAGTAAGGTACAGTACAGTATGGTACAGTACACTACAGTAGAGTACCATACAGTAAAGTAGAGTACAGTAGAGTACAGTAGAGTAGAGTACGGTAGAGTACAGTACAGTAGAGTACAGTACAGTAGAGTAGAGTATGGTAGAGTACAGTAGAGTACAGTACGGTAGAGTACAGTACAGTACGGTACAGTAGAGTAGAGTACGGTACAGTAGAGTACAGTAGAGTAGAGTACGGTACAGTAGAGTACAGTACAGTAGAGTACGGTAGAGTACAGTACAGTAGAGTACAGTACAGTAGAGTACGGTACAGTAGAGTACGGTACAGTAGAGTACAGTAGAGTAGAGTACGGTAGAGTACAGTACAGTAGAGTACAGTACAGTAGAGTACGGTACAGTAGAGTACAGTAGAGTAGAGTACGGTAGAGTACAGTACAGTAGAGTACAGTACAGTAGAGTACGGTACAGTACAGTACAGTAGAGTACGGTAGAGTAGAGTACGGTAGAGTAGAGTACGGTACAGTACAGTACAGTAGAGTAGAGTACGGTAGAGTAGAGTACGGTAGAGTAGAGTACGGTAGAGTACAGACACACACACACACACAGCAAAGACCATTGGTTCTGACCATGTCACTGTGGTGTCCACAGGTCGGTACTTTGAGACGTGCGATGGCTCCTCCTCCAGCGTGACCATCAACACCAGCAGCATCCCGCTGGGCGCAGAGGTCATGGAGGTCATGGTGTACAGGAAGCGTGAGCAGAGGAAGTACAGTCCCCTGGCCACGGACAACACCGTCTTCTACGTGACAGGTGGAGACAAAAATGCACGTCTTGCACCTTTAAAGGTGCAATGTGTATGATTTGGTGAAGTAGAGGAGAGTCAGACTCACCCTTCCGGACATGCAGGAGAACCTATGGTAGACTTCAGTTGTTGTTCAAATTCAAAACAGCTTTAGTACGTCCATTTTTACTGCGAAAAAAAAAAAAAAAAACACACAAAAAAATATGGCGGCCCCCGTAGAGGATCCGCTCCTCATGTAAATGTACGTTAATGGGCTCATTTAAGGGTCACGGGGGGGAAAAAAACAAAAAAACATTTTTACGTGGTGATAAATTCATGAAAATGTCAGTATGAAATTGTTTTGTAAAGTTTCTAGATCGGACAAAAATGACCCAAATCTCACACTCTGCACCTTTAATAACGGACATAAGACGGACACGGGGAGTTTGACTCACGTTGCCTCTCCTCCAGATAAAATCCCCGTGGCGGTGGAGATCTCCCAGAAGTCCTCGGTCAACGAGTCTGCGGACGTTTTCTTCCGCGGCGACGACATGGTCTTCAGGGTGAAGCTGCACGACCCCAGCGGCTACTTGAAAAGCGCCGAGGCCATCGATTACCTGTGGGACTTCAAGGACGGGAACCAGCTGGTGACGCACCGCGACGTGACCACGCACAGCTACAGTGCGCTGGGCACCATGAGCGTCAGGCTGGTGGTGGAGGCCGCCTTCCCGGCGGAGTGTCCGCCCGCCGCCGCCACCACCTCCACGCCGAGCGTCCCCATGTCCACGCCTCACGCAGGTGCGGCAAAATGACCGCAGGTGACCATTAAAGGGGCAGTGGGTACGCAGTGGTGACATCTAGCGGTGAAGTTGCATGTTGTGTCCATCATCTCAGCTTTAGCCCGCTGAACGTACAGGAGAAGTTACGGTGGACAGTTGCCATTAAAAGTCTCAAGATGTTTAGTGCGTCCACTCTGGGGGGAGGCTGTAAAAAAAATAATAAAAAAACATGGCGACCCCCGTAGAGAGGAGCCGCTCCTCATGTTGATAGACATTGATGGGTTCCTTTAAGGGAAATGGGAACAAAAATACATTTAGGTGATGATGAAAATGTTTGTTTGTGATTGTTTTGTACTATTTTCTTTCTACCAATAGAAGTGACAAAATGGACCTTTAAAGGTCCAGTGTGTAAGATTGGGGAGAATCTTCTTCTATTGGCCAGTGTGGAAGATAGAATAATTACAGAGATGTTTTTAATCACCTCAATGTACCGACTGTTCTTGTCAACGCCCCATAATGAGCCCTTTATCTATCCCTCAGGAGCAGGTCCTCTCTATGGAGGCAGCCATGTTGCACCCCTGTGTTTTTACAGTGGCTCAGAATGGACAAACTACATAGATGTGTTTTTTTGTGTGGTTTTTTTGGAGTTTCAATGATAAACAAAGTCATGGGTGAGACGAGGTGTGTTCAGCCGCGACATGCAACTTCACCACAAGGTGGCTCTAATTTCCACTCACCGCGCCTTTAAAGCACCGAGTCAAACACTCTGTGTTGCGAAACGAGGACCGCTCGAGATTAATGGAACCAAACGGAGCAAAACGCATCCCGATCGTTGAATGAAAGTGGTCCGTGGTCGTGGTCTCTCTAACTTCCTGTCTGTGCCTCCGCAGCCGCTCCCACCACTCCTCAGGACACTCACGGCGCCACCGTCAAGATGGAGACCACCCAGGGTGAGGCTTCACATCATCACAAGCCCAGTCAGCTGCGATTAGATAACCAGCGTCTCCACCAGCACAGGCTGCTCACGTGCTCCCTGCTCATACATCAGCATGTGTATACTTCCCTGTTCCAGCCACACGCAGCACCAGCAGGCCCCTGCCCTCCTCCGCCGCCGCCACCACCACCACCACCACCACAGGTTTCCCCTCCACCGAGCCCCTCCCACCCACCGCCGCCAGCGCCACCCCGGAGTTCGAGCCCACCATGGCGGCCCTCCACAGCACCCGCCGCCTCAGCCTCGACAACAAGTGTTACCGCTATGCCTACGGGACCTTCACGAGGAACATCACCATCATTGGTGAGCGGGGGGGTGGGGAGGGGGGGGGGGGTCCACAAGTCACATGATCATCTCATAAACATTTATTATGCATGTATTAATCGCCACCACCCGTGGCCACTAGGGGCACTACCCGTTTTATTTCGACACACACAAAAATCCAACCTGTGTTCTCCACAGAACCAAAACACGCTCTGAACAGTGCACCACGCAACGCCATCGTGGACGTGTTGGCCGCCAGGATGACCAGAACTGACATCAGCTTCCTGGTGAAGTGTCTGGGCATGTGAGTGTTTAAGACGTTGAAAGATTTGAAATATTCAGAGGTTTAAAAATATATCTATTTTAGCAACAGAAAAATGTAAAAACGTAACTTTACATTCTAAACATATGGTGCGGAACAGGTGGTAGAGGATGGTGTCTGCTGATCATTTGGTTGATAGTTCAAGTCCTCGCTCCTTAAAGGTGCAGTGTGTACGATCTCGTGTCTTTTCAAGTTTGTAAAAACAATCACATACGGATGTTTTCGTGACTTTAGAACGACTCAAACCGTTTATTTTTGTCCCTCAAATGAGCCCATTCATGTATATTCACGTGAGGAGAATCGTACACACTGCACCTTTAAGGCACCGCCCACTGTGACATATTGGAAGATGGTGTATCCTCAGCACTCACGCCAGCACAGTCTGAAAAAACCCAGTTGCTGCTCTGCTGCTCCCTTTTTTTAAATTTTTTTTTTTTACACTGACTAACTCCCTCGCCCCCAGAGTCCCCACCTCGGCCTGCACCATCGTGTCGGACCCCACCTGCACCCAGGTGCGCAACGTCATGTGCGACGACGTGCCGCCGTCCTCGGAGTGCGAGGTCCACCTGAGGCGGACCTTCCTGGAGCCCGGCACCTACTGTGTCAACATCACCCTGGAGGACTCCAGGAGCCTGGCCCTCGCCACCACCACCGTCACCATCAACAAGGCCCAGGATCCACCAGGTCAGTTCCCCACATCACACGCTGCACGCGCGCACCTTTAATCTCCATCGGCCACCAAAGGGAACCGAGTCTTACGCACTGCACCTTTAAAAAGGTGCAGTGTGTAAGATTTGGGTCATTTTTGTCTCCTCTAAATCGGGAGGAAAAAAATGATTACAGAACAATTTCACGCTGCCATTTTTTCCCTAAATGTTCCCGTTACCCATGTGAGACCTTTAATGTAAATTGACATGGAGAGCGGGTCCTCTCCACGGGGGCCGCCATGTTTGCGCAGTAGCCCAGAGCGGACGCACCAAACCTCTTTCGAGTTTTAATGACAACTGAGGTCGACCACAGGTTCTCCTGCAGCTTCAGAGGGGCGAGGGTGAGGTGACGGATACAACATGCAACTTCACCCCTAGGCATCGCCAAATCGTACACACTGCACCTTTAAACAACCAGATCAGTTCGACTCAATGACTCTGCTGTTCTCTCCGAAGCGCCCAAGACCCATCACACCGCAGAGGTGGTGCTCTCGTCCAGTGCTGTGCTGGTGGCCGTCTTTGCATTCATGGCCTTCATGGTCTACAGGTGAGTCGGCATAACCCCCCCCCCCCACCACCACCCCCTCCTTTCCTTGCTTTGTCACGACTCAGCATTTTCTCCCTCCTCTCGCCTTATATAGGCGTTACAAGGTGTACCGACCCATCCACAGGTCACTGGTGGAGGACGCCGACGGCGAGGCTGGGGTCGGGGGTCACATGGTGCGTCTGAGGGAGGCTTTCTTCCCCTCCAGCGAGGAGAGCCGCCACCTGCTGACGGAGAGGCGCCCCCTGTAGGCCTCGGAGACGCACCGACATGCTTTCGGTCGCCGACGGCAGGACAATGGAGGGGGATTTGCGCAAAACGGTTGAATTACTGAAAAAGTTTCACTTAGCCAGGATATAGACTTGGGTCCCGTCAGGGAAGCTGGGTAATAATACTAATGTCATTCGTTCGCTTCGTCGTGCTCTAGCAGTGGGATATGTGATTATCGGTGGTTGATTAATGATCTAACAAGGCTGTTTTGATCCATGTTGGGTGGCGTCGGCGCTTGAAGGTGAACTGTGCTCGAACCCTCTCGCCGCAGTAACAGATGTGTGTACATTTTCGATACTGCCGTTTGGGTCATGGTGCCAATTACCGGCATCCTTGACCCGCTCCATCAAAATTGAAACACTTTACACTGAGTAGAATTTTTTTTTTCTTTCTTTTATGTGATTTTCAAAATGATTTCTTTAATAAAGATTGTGAACTAACCACTCATGTTTTGAGGACATTGAGTTTTCTCTCCCATCTACAGATTCTATCAGAATTAATTAAGTTTAATGAATGGATTTTCACTTTATTTAACTTTTACATTTCATCTGGAAGAGACTTCAAGCTGAGAAAAGTGCCAGCATCACATCACTACATAATGACTGGCCACATTAATAGGTACATCGAGCAAGTAGGTGGTATTCAGCTGCAGTATTCTATTACCTCCAGTCTGACCACTCTCCTCTGTCGTGTTTACCACGTCCATATGTTTAATGCAGTCATTTGCTGACTCATGATTGGCTTCATAGAGATTTGAGTTAACGAGCAGTTAGTATACAGGTGAGTACCTACAGCCACCTGTTACACTGGAACACTTCAGAGCCTCTATATAGAGATTTTAAACTAAAGGGTGTACTTTGAATACAGTTGTGCAGATACAGTTTGATTCCATTCTTTGGCACATTCAAATATCAATTCTTTGAACAGAAAAGGCAAAGAAAGTAAAGTATAACATTACAGGGGCACAGAGTTTAGAGAATCCTGGATGCAATTAGCTGCTCTGACTTTAGAACTTAGAGACAATGCCCAAAATGAATTTTCTTGGTACTTTATGGGTTTGAGTAAGAAGCACCGTTTCTCTAAATCAGCAGCTTCTTTTTAACTCTGCACCCACTCAGAGGATGTTACCACTTGTCCTTCCCTTCTGCTGTAAAATTCATTATGAATAAACATGGAGCATTTGTTCCGCTGCCTGGTTCACCAGAAAAGAAAAAAAGAAAAAGAAAAAAAGAGTACAGATTAAATGTTTAGCAGGTGGAAATGGGGTCTGCCTCAAACACTGTTGTAAACAGTAAGACTGACACAGGCACATTCCAGGAATATGCCGTTAAGAATGTGGTTGCAATATTAAATTACATGTCCCACAACAAAGTGAACACACCATTATATTTTTTTTTTTTTATTCAGAGGCATTTGACAAGTGGAGCTGTGTGTGAGAGGGAGGTGAAGGGGCACAAGCATGGTTGCAGAGAGGGGGAGGAGGGAAATATCATGCTGAAGTTCCATCAACTTTCTCAAAAAAGAAAAAAAAAAAAAACTCCGAGACCCTGTCCCTCAAATCTGTGCCATACCATAGAGGATGTTCCACATTACACAGCCAAGAAATGCTAACAGAAGAAAACAGCTACCGAATCAGCGAGTGAGTGTAGCAAATGTGAAAAGACAAAAAGGGAGAAAAACAAAGACAGGACTTGTATCTAAATTTTTTGAAGTCTTTCAAATCAGAGACAAAAAGGTTGGCCCTTTCTTGAAAAGAAAAATGTTATTTTCTCATATTTTTTTTTAAACTACTGAAATGCAAAATCAAACACATGATTTGACCTTTTATCACAAAAAACCCAAGCAAAAGTTCAAATACATGTAAGCCACACCACCAAAAGTAGAAAGCAGAAAGAAATAAATCATTTGAAGAGTTCAATTGAGCCAAAAAGAGTATAGTATATAAACAACTGGCAAAAAGAAAAATATTTTTTGATCACTTTCAATTATTCTCTCAATTCTACAAGGAGTATTATATGATTTAAGTTTTTTTTTAAAGTTTCCATTCAAATCTGAAGGGAGGGTGGGGCATGGGGAGGCGTAAGAGAGGAGGGGGGGGGCTAAATCCTAACAAATAGAAGAATGCCTCTACTTCAAATATGTGTCTAAAGAGGTAGATCAAAAACAAACTGCAGAGGAGGAGGAGGAAGGGTGGGGGGGGGCAGGAAGGAGGCGGTAGGTGGTCAGGTGGGGATCATTTTTAAGTATCACTTGTGCCCCTCAGATAAAGCGCGGTGATGGGATGGCGCGCCCGTGTCAAAAAGAAGTGTTTCGGGGAGGAGGAGGTGGGGAGGGGGACTGAGGTATCAGTGCGCGCTGGCGCTCAGTGGGGGCAGGGTGGGGCGCCTAGTGCCGCAACAAACCCCCCCCCCCCCCCCCCTCAGCTGAGGTAGACGGCGTTCTACTGTCCTAGTGCCGCAACAAACCCCCCACCCCCACCCCCTCAGCTGAGGTAGACGGCGTTCTACTGTGGAAGCATGGATACACTCAAGCACTTTTTTTTCTTTCTTTTTTTTTTAAACCACAATCAATGTATTTACATTCGGCATGAAGAGACAAATGAAATAAATCGTTTTGGATTCTTTTCCACTGTTTTCTTTAACCCGCGGTCAGGGCTCATATCTTTCACTATCTTTTTTTCAGTTGTGTGCCTTTTCCCGGCTTCTTTCTCCCTGTGTGAGCGACAAATCAAAACGTCATGATATATTTGTGGGTTACAGAGAATAGCTTTAAATCGTTTGCTTTTTTTTTTTCATCGAATGCGCAAAAAACAAAAAAGGAAAAATGAAAAATTTGCGTCTATCAGTGTGACTCCCCCTACCCTCACCATGCAGTGAACGACATTAACATTGACTCGATGGCCTGGCTACAAGGGCCACTCCGAACTGACAAAGCTTGCTCTACGAAAAAAAGAAAAGAAAAATAAACCTAGTCGGGCTTGGACTTAGTTTTAAGACGTTACTGTCGAGACCAGCGGACCACAGACCGACACTCCGCTGACTCTGGGGGGCGCTACAGACGAGGACCGTTGACAGTCCTGCGCTGTAGAGTCCACAGCCCTGGTAGGAAGGCGAAAAAGAAATTCTTTATGACAAATTAAAGTACCATTACCAATAATGATGTCAATCCCAAGAAACTAAATGGCATTGCTGCGATTATTTACGGTTGGCATTTATTTGCATGTCTTAGTTGTTTTGTAGTATTTTCAGAGGATGGTGGACCCTCAGGGGAAAAACTGAGGCGATTTTCTCTCGATACTCCTGTCAGCCGCCAGCTGAGGGGGCGCCAACTCTTGCTCCGGCGCTGCTATGTACAAATAGACTTTATGTACAGGGTCATCTTAAGTCACACACACATGTACAATGCCACCTAAAGCACCAGAGTTGAAAGCGAGGTCAGTTGGCAGCTGACCAAATTTTAAATTTTCTTAAAAAAATAAAAATGTTCAAAGACTATCAGCTTTATAAAGTATACAAAATACCACAAAAGCAAAATAAAAAAGAAAGGAACATTTTTCATATATATATAATCATTTTTTTCTCTTCTGAGGTACTAGATCCTGAGGTAGTTAAGTAAAATGCATATTAAATTGGTTTTCCTGGGCAGCAGCAGTTCGGCACCGTTTTCCCTAAGTGTCAGTCGTGGTGCTGCCCTCACCTCTAAATATATATTCATCTATGTATATAGGTCTATCTATAAAATGCATCCGAATTTATAAAATGCCACTATCATTACAAGGCCAGGACGCCCCGATATAATTCACCCTTTCAGGGGTCCTGTCCTGAAACAAGAATCTTTCCCCTAAACATGGCCCACCCCGTCTGAGCCAACCCTCCCCCCAAATAAACCTCTGTCGGTCCGACTGGGACCTTGATAGCAATGCCTTTTTCCTTTCCACAGAACTCATGAGAAAGCTTCAACAACCAATTAAACGCTATCCAAAAAAAAAAAAAACAGAAAAAAAAAAGAAAAAAGAAAAAAAAGAAAAGGAAAATAGTCTCAACTAAATCTGAAGTCAACCAAAACATCTTGTCAGGTTTGAAGTACCACACCAAGGAGGTGATAGGAGGGGGATCCTTATTTCTTCTTTGTGTTTCTAGTGAAAATTTTTAAAAAATGAATTTTTTTTGTTGTGTTTTTTTTAAACTTTTTTTGTTGAACACCCGTGGGGGGAGGGGGGGGGAGAGCGGTCGAGGGGTGCGTACACGTGAGGGCAGGTGACGACGTTGGGAGCCCTCAGAAGTACATTCTCACAGAGATGCAGAGAGGCGGGGTGGAGGTCGAGAGAGGCGAGAGGCCGTCTCTTCCTAAGCCACACTCCAAAGTTTGTTAAGACAAGAAGGGGTGGATGTTACGGTTGGTGATAACCTTCGACCCCCTGAGATGAGCAGTGACGACCCCTTGTCTTCTCCCCCGGGACTCTGCTCTGCATCTGTCCATCTGTCGAGGCTTCTGGCAGATTTCAGTCACCATTCCTCCAGCTCCGCCGGACCTTCACTTCCTGCGGGGCTGTTGAGGCTGGGCACCTGGTGCAGGCTTGGGCTGCTGCTGCCTCCTCACCTGGGCTAGAATCTCCTGAATTTTCCTCTGGGCCAACTGAGCGACAGAGAGGGGAAATGTTTAGATCATATGACGTCTTAATGGAATTAGGGGTCTGTTGTGGATCCCATGACATGGTCGAGGGAGGTGTTATGGTTAGTCTCTGCTCTAGGCATCGGATCTTTAAAAAACAACAAAAAAAAAAACAATCTTGTTTCATCAGTTTATGGTCACAGGTTAAGGGCATGATTACATATGGCAACGTAAGGGGGGAAATGTTTGGCCAACCATGTCTGTAAGAGTGAGCGAGTGACTGAAACTTTCGCTGTGTATCAAGGGACACTGTTGACACAGTTTCATTTTGGTGAACTTTGACCCACAATATTTGCTCTTACATTTGCATATTCAACTGTATCGAGAGCATTAGAGAACAAAGTCACTTGGCACCAAAATCAAATATTGAACGAGAGGTTTGCAGACCTGAAGTACCAATCTGTTGATACTGTAACTATCTTTCTATAATGAGTTTAACACAATTAAGCGAGGTGATGAAGCGTTTCCGCATTACACGGAGCCGGGTGGAGACAAATGTAAGTTCCATCCATTAGGACCTACCTGACAGGCAAAGAAGTGTCCGCTAATCTTGACGATGACCTGGTCGTTCTCGTCAGGCGTCTGGTCCCTGGGCACCACCACCTCGGCACACGTCAGGTTCTGCAGGTCATTCACCTTCAGCCACAACAGACAGGAATAACCAGCTTAGGAGCAGAGGATTTAGAGAAAGCCAGCAGTGGCTGGGCTTGATTTTCTAATGTGCTGCAACAAACTTCTTGGGGGAGGTAAATCATCTTGAATAACAAGTGAATGTGCTGAAAAGGAAGAACAAAAATGCGCGTTTACAGTTTTTCCGCCCTTCCCGATGACTCGTCCAGCAGCAAAGGAGGGAACCTTGATGTGCGCCTCCAGCTTCACCTCCTCTTTAGGTCCAAAGAAATTCTCCTCCTTCAGTTTGCCAAAGATGCGACATTGAGCCTGCAGATGGAACGGGTCATAGCACAGATTACTCATCCTGCATTTCAGAGTTTTACCATGGTGATCTGCAGGCAAAAAAAGATGCAAAGAGACCTGTCCACCAGCTGCTACCATCAAATTCAATGTGGCAACATCTTTTTATTTTCTACCAGTAGTATTTTATGTGCGATAAGAGCTGTGAAGGTACGGCACCTTAAACTGAGCCTCTGGCGGTCCGACGATGATTACCATCCTCAATTTGGCATCCATTCCTTCAGCGGGGGCAATCTGCAGCAGGGCAGACAGCCAGCATTAACAACAGCAGCCTTCACTTACATCCTGAAATCCTATCAGACAAGTGACAAGTGGGAAGACAACCGGCATCCGCACACTATCATTAAGAGTCAGGACGTCACAGGAATGTCTGACACCCACCTTAATGGAGGCCCCAGCAAAGTGTGACAGCTGTTTGATGTGTTGACCCTGTTTCCCGATGATGGCTCCCACCGCAAGGGCGGGGATGAACAGGTGAACTGTCTCCGACTCCGGGTGTCCCTGTTGGGCACAAACAGTTTAGTTCTCTTGTGACCAAGTGAAGGATCACACGCACACGCACGCACACACACACGCGCACGCACACACACAGCAGAATCCTTGCTCAACTCCTGCACACACAGCATCACAGACACTCGTGCCATCCACATAATGTACAGCTCGTCAAAGAGGCACATCAGTTCAGCAGTGGTACAAATGTAAATGTTGCATTGAAAAAATAAAAAATAAAAAATACAAAAGAAAGGTACAAGGGGATTCCTTCAAATCAAACATCTTAATTGTTTGAGATAAAAGATCCCACTGCATGTAGCCAAAAAGGAGAAGTGTGTTTTTAAGCGCTCACTTCAACCAGAGTTATCTTAATATGGACAAAAAAAAAAAAGCCTAAAGCCTCGAGCCACTTTCATTTCACTTTATTCAAAAGACACTATCTTGAGTTTGCCACATGCATCCGTTTAGCAGTTCCATCTGGTCGACATTGGCATCTCCATCTGACTTTTGTGTTTTTTGCCCCTCAATGAAAAAATATCCTGCAATGGATGATTATTTTGAAATGCCTTGTTGCAAGCTGCTACAGCGAATCACTTGTGTTAGCAGGGTGTGCAATTGATTTTGGACATGGCCCAATATTCCAGTCAATGTGTCCGCCTCAGGCACGCCAACAACTTGTTTTGGCTGCTTCCAAATTCTGGAGAAGGGCTCTCAGTGCCACGGATGTTTTACTCGCCGTTCAAAAACATGCACCTCCTCAAACAAGCCACTCCAATGCCAAGTTACTGATGACCTCCGGGGAGAGCGTCTCCACAGCCATCAGGTGAAATTCACACAGACTCGGGGTCTGATTGAAAAGGTAGGGGATCAACGGGCAGCTGGAGAAGACCCCTGATCCCTCAGCGAGCAGCCACAAGCCGTGCAAAGCACTTGGGACGGGTGACTTACAGCGAGGGGCTGGCTGCTCGCCGACGGCATAGAAGCCCAAAACGGCCCCTCGCCCCCATAAGGACTGCACTAAAAGAAAAAAGAAACATGAAACTGAGTTGCTAAAGACTGCATGCTGGCTGCAGTAGCACCATCCTGAACCAACAGTTGAATCACAGAGAGTTTGAGATTAAAACATCCAGTCCTCGTTTGTTCTATTGTACAGTGTGTGCGAGGGCGAGCCGGGGAACACTGTTCTTACTCCAAATGATGATCCTCCTCCATGGGCTCCAGGGGGGGGCACGCTGGTCATGTTAGCGCCCATACCTGGTGAACCACTAGGGAACAAACCCAAAGCGTTAAGATTCAATCCCGGGATGAGGTTGGACTGGAGCTGCAGAGAAATAAAAAACATTTGAGTTAAACACATACTCAAAATTGTTCATTGATCAATTGTAATCTTCTAATTTATGCCACAGAAAACAAATCGAAGGGTTTCTGAGTACACCTGCAGTGTTAAGTTGCTTAAAGGAGATGATGCCAATTTGGCCATGTACTGTATAATCCCCTTTCACTTGGATGAATTGTAACACCAGGTAAGATTAAACAAGGGAGGCGGGGGAAAGAGAGTAAGGGCTGCTAAGAGAAAGCTGGTTCGTTACACATGCTGAGCTAATCTCATTAAGTGAACAAACGTATTCAATTGGCGGTCATTTAAAAAAATACCCGAGAAACTTCATCAAACTATAGTCAATCCATCCATCTCTCTGCTCATTATAGAAATCTCTGGAACTAGTATCTCGAGAACCATTCGTCTTATCGACTTCACATTTTGCCCGTTTATTGTTTACAACCCAAAGAGGTGCAGTGTCTCAATGTGTTCAATACCAATTAAGGGCTAACCAGGGCTCTGCAACAGCAGCATCTGAGATGCATTAAGTGACGTTATGGATCTCAACATAAAAAAAAAAACAGTTCTCCAGTTTAGATGATGTGTACAGAATCGAGCTTCTAAACGGCCCATTGTCCAGCTTCAGGATTCAGCCGAACCAGCTACCTTTAGATTCAGAGAATAATGTATACAGCTGCTTCTGGTACATACTGTGAAACCATTAATTGATCACGTCCCCCTTATAAACAACATGTTCACCACACAACGGGCTTGATTTTCCAGGAAACATTCTCACGTCATTAAGTTCAAAAGGAGCACATGTGGCCTCAATGCCCACAGCTGAGAGGAGGGGACACCTCTGACATCCAGTTGAAATAGTAGAATAAGTAGATTCTAAAAAGCTTTAGGTGGAAATCCTCTTCAAAATCCTGACCTGATTCAGACACACCGACTGGATTCCAATTAAGCACACATACATGTGTAGCGAGAGTGTAGCTTTCAGACAGTTTGAGATGTTTCAATATCAATTGTAGCATGCCGTCATCTTTTCCAGAATGACAAAACTCCATCCATTAGTGATTTTGACGCTGTTTTGTGTACTATTTGGTACATAGGGAAATAAAAGGGCTGCTGGAAGCACATTTTAACAATCACTGTTAGACACATGGACAGCTAATTCCCATCCTTCCTTTCGTTTTTGATTTCCGTCACCATGGTTACTTAATTTTTTTTTTTTTTATCTATGTACCTTTCCCCAGAATTGACCACAAGAAAAGCATTCTTTAAATCTATTTATTAAAAGTGTTAAAAAGACTCACGTTCATTGCAGCCATGTCACTATCGTATGATTCTGCGACCTTCTTCATCACCTCCTCTTCAGCTCTTGTACATGCCTCGATGTCTCCCTTCACCGTGATGGTCCGCTCTGGGTTGTACAGGGTCAGGTCCTGGAGACTGGACCACACAGTGAGGGGTGCATGAGAACAACAGAGTCAAGAGAGCAGAATCCACAAACCACAGCTAGTATTGCAACATTAAAAATGCATGTGGCTCATTGTATGAATGGCAGACGCTGCAAATAGTATTCCTGGAAAGACCGATGCATCATGCGGTGACATACGGTGAGATTGTGATCTTGGTCCCCGTGTCCTGCTCGATCTTCTTCAGGTTACGTCCTTCCTTTCCAATCAATCTTCCTACAAAGTTGTTGTGCGCGAGGATCTTCAGTGGGATCTCCTCCGTACTGCACAGGATAAATCAGATGTCATGTTACAGACACTAAACAGTTGGCTCAAGACTGCAAAACAGCAGCTTAGGTTACAATTCCTTCCTGGTCTTTTATGGTATGCATTTCAGGGTTTCTTTAGGGTGAGTTCAGGAGGCACAAACAAAACCATAAAATTAGATAAGAAATTGAGAAATCCAAGATAAAAAGGTGATGAATTGCAGGAAAAAGTTATCAGATTATTTATTTTGGCAATGACTTACAACTTAGTGTCGATGGCTTCCTTCTGCATGATTTCCATGATGGTTCTACAAGCGCTCGAACAGCCTTCAGGGGTAGAGTGGATGGTGATGGGCTTCTCTGCTGCACCTGCATTTTCTTTCCTGTGGATGTCGATCCTGGAACACAACATCAGATTTCAGTAATGCGGCAGATGACAGGAGCAGACAGGAAGTAGCTGCGCATAGCTCACATGCAATGCTGAGTTTAACCCCTGGCCTGTGTGTACATACTTTGAGTGTGTCTGTTTGGTGATGTTGCGGATAGTGGCGCCCTCTTTGCCGATAATAGCGCCTACAAACTGCGTTGGAACCAGCATGCGCAGAGGGATGTCTGACTGCACTTTGGGCCGTGCGCCCAGACCTGGAGAGCTGGAGCGAGGAGGACCCCGAGAGTTGAAACCTCTCCTACCCCCCGGTGAAGGACCCTCCGGCGCAGCTGTCTCATCTGGGATGTAGGACACTTTCAGGGAGTAGTTCTCCATCATAGATCCATTCAGCTTCTCCATCGCCCTGGAGAGTGTAAGAAATGTCAGTCTCAGCGGTGAACTCGTGAGCTGCTTTCGAACATGCAATGATAACCAAACGATTTCCTGAGTTGTTTTTCCTGAGTGAACACTGACGTTTGAATAAGTTTGTCCCCACACGTTGTAAAATATTTCCAGCAACATATGTGGTACAGTGTCCAGTAGATTCAAGTGAGCAACTGAAGACATGTCTCACGTTAATTCTGCAAAACTAAAAGGAAAAAAAGGAAATACACATTTCAGAGTTAAAAGACATCTACAAAAACAGAGGACACAGACAAGGGTGTCACTTTTGGGAAGAGACAGATTTCTAAAGCTCTTAAGGGCCGTTGCCAATATGGCGTCAAAAAAAACATGCGATTTCAGCCGCAGGATTTAAAGGTCACGTTCCCAGCGCCTCTTTGCTCTACTCTTCTCTCCAGAACACTTAACGGTTTCTTGCTGTTAACACATCTGACTTGACCATTCCCGTGCAGCTGTCCTCATTTATAAAAAGCAAACTGGACAGTGTCTGACCAAATGTTTCGGACATTTTCCAAAGTTCATGTCTGAAAACAGCTGTAGTGTGTGGGTTGTGATTCAACAACACAGGACAAGTCGCCGAGCGATAAGCTCTGAAAGGTGCCGTCCCTCTATCAATCAGTCTAGATAAGGGTGAAGCAGGATTGTAGGTTCCCAGGTTAAAATAAAAGAATCCATCAGGTGCTGGGCAAAGTAATTGACAAAATCTACCACTCTAACCCCGGGGCAGTGTGCTCACTCTACACATCTGCCTTGTTGGCCTCCGGGATTATGATTTGCAGTGAGTTGATCAATTACGCCTGGAGACTTCTACAACCACTCGTGCAGAGAGAATCGCTGTAGTATGGTTCATGTACACCAGGGGGCACCAGATGGCTAATTTAACCCCCTCCTTCTACAACACATATGCACTCCCTCCTCCACCCCATCCACATTGCATGTCAAATTAAATTAGGCTGGTCTGAAAGGAAATCCGGTTTGGAGGAAATCAGGTGCACAGTCTGGACGCTGGGCTGAGGAGGCTGATGGGAGTGTCCACCCGAGAACGATGGGTGAAGTGAAAAACTTGGGCAGATCCATGTCGAAGACGTCAGGACGGATGAGCTGGAGGTCAATGATTTGAATGCATTGCTTGCATGTGTGCGTGGTGCGTGTGTGTACTCACAGCCGGGCCTGGTCCTTGGCTCCGTATCGAACATTGACGACTGCAGTCTCTGTGTCAGTGTTGACTGTGGGAGCCAGCACACAACAGTCAGTTCATACATGCAAGTCTATAAGGGTGACATCATTACATTTAGAACCACAGGCTTTTTACATGTAATTGCAAAATGGTGTAAATTGTAAATGAAAATGTATTTGTACAATGAAAAATAAAATAAGACGGAATGTGCAGAGCTAGGAGTTTTGGGGTGAGATGAAAGAAGTGCATTACAAAAAAAGGGACTATTGCGACACAAAGCTGTGCATTTACCTTGTTCACAGCTCTCTACTGCACCATACTGAGCGAGCATACCATCCAAAACCTGCCAGGAAGAGAAGGAAACACCAAGATTACGCAGATACTTTGAAAAAATTTGACCAGAACCTGATAGTGAGCAGACGCTCATCTGTGGGAACCGGCCTAGCTCCCTGCCTGGATACACTCCATTAATTCTGAGCCCTGGAGTTCAACACTGAGTTACATGGGATAAATTTGATCTGGTAAAAGCCTCATCTCTTTCAAATGATGAGTTCACTCTTTAAGGCACTTTCTTAGCTATGTGCGCTATGTGCTGAGCGTGTTTTTCGTAGCCTTTAAAAAACAAATTTTTTGTAAAGATGTGTATAAGCATTTGTATTGAAGTTATTGGGTTTGCAACAGACTGATGTCTTAAAGTAAACAAGTGATTATATTTCAAAAAATAAATAAACAATCCCATTTTTGCCTGTGCTAGTTTCTCCTTCATATACTGCCAAAATTAGATGAGAAAGAAATGTCTGCATTTTGAAATCTTGCTCATAAAAACGGCACACAAATACATAAAATATATAAAGTGCATCCAGGGGAGAGGCCCGCTGAGCTGGCCACCTGCCCAAATCTGGCGCTCAGAGGATTTTAATTCATAGATGTGATCAACAGTGGGCGAGAGGGGGAGCGAGGCTTCTAAGCTAAGCTAAGACCTCTGACCATGCTCAGTCAAAACCCATGGCCACACCCCTCGAGCTCAACCCCACTTTCTGGCCAACAAGGCTGCGTCCCTGCCCCCCCCCCACTCCACCAACCCACCAACCAAGCTGCCTCCCGCCTCCCTGCCAATGCCGCTCTCCACCATTGGCTGCTCCAGCGCAAATATGAGTTCCCTGAAGGCAAGAGTTTGCTTGCTGCACCGCCTGTCCGTCTGCAAGGGCCAGCCAATGGGAATCCAGGCCAGTCAGGAAAGGGTGGGGTACATTCCAGCAGGAAGCAGTGACTGGGGGAGGGGTGCGAGTTCATGCTACACATTCTGTGAATCGGAGCACATGGAAGGGAAGGGGAAGCAACTCTGGCCCACCCACCCGCTACAGCTTTAGAACACGCCACTACTCTCACCACTATTCTCTCTTCACTATTCTCTCGCTGCGAGGCTACACACGGCGTGACCCATTGTCTTATCTACCTGATAAGATACATACAAGGCCTTTGCATCAAAAGCTCCCCCTCTATTCTGTTCCTCCATTCTTTTCACCCCTCCCCCCCCTCAGAGGGGGAGAAACCTCCATGTCACCTTTTTTTTTTTTATAAAAAGGAGGCGGCGTGCTCGCCACATATTAGGAACATGGGTGGATCTCGAGCTGCAGTTGAGGGACATGCGTAGGAAAAGCGAGCCCACCATTACAAAACAGCGAGCCTGTCCGAGGCCATTTGATCACTGTGAAAGAACCAGACTGAAATCTAATGCCATGTGTTGAACTCACAATTTAGAATGAATTCATAATAGTGCAGTTTACCATGGAAATTCTCTTTTAAGCTTCCATTGTCTTTGTGGAGCAGAAAATGCAACTGAACACTACGAGCACACACCACCACTGCTGCTGCTAAACCTCTGCAGACGAGGGGGGGGGGAGTGTCATGTAAATATATTACTGACATGAGATTCCACATGTAAGTTACACAAGGTTCTCAAGTCCAACATCTTCAGCTGATCTTCAGCTTAAACCTTTAGTAATAATGTAACCATTAATTTACTTTCAAAAATATACACTACATAATTATGAAGAGCAGGGAATTTCAATTTAAATGTTTATCACACACACAACTGTTGCTCAGCAGTGACGTTCATTTTTTGACAATAAGACGATAGTCTTGACATCTGACCATACTACAGCACACCGGTACTATTGATATGAATTTGGACATGACGTGGGTTTTGCACATTAACCCCTCAATGCTTAAGAGGTCCATCTGACCTTCAGCATCACTTTCTCACCTTCTGTGGACACAGTGGACAAAGTCCCTGTGACACGAGGAGCCCAGTGAGGTGCTCCTTGCTCAACTGACAAGTGTTTTACAAAATGAATTAAGACAAATTATTATTTTTCAAATGATTAAAAGTTGTCTTTTTGGAATAGTTCTGTGAAGGGAATCTATTGTTTCAATTTTTCCTTACTAATTATGGAAATAAAAAGGTAAAATGACCTGCATCTTTATTCATTATGAGCAAGTCAAATATATTGATTGGTACTGAATCATAACATGCATTCTCACAAGGAATTATATAAAGAATTAAGACTGTACAATACTATTGAGATACTAAACAATTCCTATAGTGAGTGAGCATTGGTGACTGCGGAGAGTATAATATTACAACCGTGACAATCTAAGGGGGGCTTTGTGGTGATATTTATGGGCATTTATTTACAAATTAAACTGAAAATTACTTAATTCATTCTCCAATATTCTGTGGCATAGTATCCTTCAAATTCAGTACAGTTGAATGAACTGCCTGAAGATCTTGATATTGTAAGTGTAGAATTTACTGGCAGCAGCAATTCTTTGTAAGGTGCTAAAGTTTATAGGGGCAACAATGATGTGTGAATCAATAACACCAATAATTTGATGACAGGGCTAGAAAAGCTATAGTCTGCAAAGAACTAGATTAACTAATTGTCCACAATAAATAAAGTACAAAAATAGATGGATAGGTTACCTACAAAAACTTTGACCTGGTCTGGCACTTCCTTGTTTGGATTTCTCATATACACCGCAAACTGCAGTTTCTAGAATAAATAAGAATCTATGGTGGCTTCCAGTTACCATACAGACTGGTTTGGGCTACTGCAAAAATATGATGGCACAACATGGTGCCCTCCATTGAGAGGATCCACTCTTGATGTACATACAAAGAGGTCATTCCAGGGTAATGAACATTGATCTTATTTTACAAAAAAACATTGGAATTATTTTATTAGTGCCCACAGAAGTAAAAATGTCTTCGACCAAATCTGGCACACCGGACCATTAAAAGGTAATCATATTTCAACGAGATTCCTTTTTTTGATTCGTGACGAGGCAGTCAAACTGAAGTATGCCATAAAAGGACAATTCAGTCGGTCCTTAGAACCAAGTCAAATCAACAAAGCACTCGTGGGCAAATCGGCACACCATGGATTAACTCTACAAACAAACATCACAAGATGTGCATGACATTTCCACACAAGCTCAAGAGTGCTAAATAATCACGCAGCACAATGCTGTGATCTCCTTTCAGTCTACTTCAGGAGAAAACCCACCACTTCGCTTGTCCATCCCAACCTCATGTATATCAACTACACAAATTAAACAATTCCCACTGACATTCATGATTTCTACAAACTGGATTTCCGCCCTCTGGTCTGAGACTAAACCTCCTCCCAGTGGATCACCAAGCGCATGCTCGACTGAAAACCTGAGGGGAGACAAGGTGACTCCAAGAAGCCACTAAATGAGAGCCCAGTTGCCCCACGGTGCCCCGCCCTGGAAGCAGTTAGCAGCCTGTTAGCACTCACCTCCCACTGCATGTGAGGCGGGATGTTCCTGATCTGCAGTTTACAGCTCCTGGTAAGAGAATACAGGAGGAAGAGGGTGGGGGATGGATGAAGAGAAGAGAAGCAACGAGGAGAAGAGAAGTGACAGAGAGAGAGAGAGAGAGAGAGAGAGAGAGAGAGAGAGAGAGAGGGGAGAGACCGTTAACAGCAGAAAACACGGGGTACAATGACGCACATGACAAAAATGGTACTTTATCAAAAAGATGCTGGTAGTCATTCCGCCTGACGCGTAGAGAGACCGAGTGGGGCGGGAAAGTAGCAGGTATGACTTCTGCTTTATTCCCACCCCCAACTCAGCAGGCTGCAGGTGCACTAAGGCAACCTGGGTTTTAAAAAAAGGAAAAAAAAGGGAGGAAACAATGAGGACACGGGCAATATAGAATCACCTAAGGGCGGGCCTAAATTGAGTAGGAGGTGTCCAAAATTAATATCACAAGCTAAAAATCACACCACACCCTTTGCCCCAATTCACAAATTGTGTCAGAGTGTGAGGAGCGAGATGGCGAAGCGAAACACGGACTGCAGAGCGGGTGAAGAGGCGTCAAGGAGGGAGCAAAAGGGGAAGGGGGGAAAGGCAGATACACCATCCAAATATCTTGTCTACACACTTCCTAGTCAAGCATGTGCCCTGTAGCATTGCATCATGAGGCTCAAGCCCACTCTTTTCAACCAAAATAGACACTTATCCAGGAGCATCCAGCTGTTGTTAGCTAAATGAGGAGGGGGGGGGTGATGGTTGAGGGGTGTGCCGGTGCCAAACAGGAACCATCAGTGCAAAGGGGGAGTCTCTATCAAAGCAGTAGCACTAAATGACAAGACTTCAAAATGTGCATGTTTATTCAGAGTGTGTGTTCTTTGCGTCTGTGTGTGTGTGTGCACACGACAGAGGCAAGTGGAGCCACAATGGTGCTGCTGTGCTCACAGTCACAAGAAAGCCAGGACAGAAATTCATCCTTTGACAATGAATAGTGTGAATTTGTTGCAGCAGTGTGAGGAGGTCACGTAGACAATGGAACTTGTGGATCAATGAGTCAGTTTCACTGGTATCTGTGTGATTTGTAAAGCTGGTGTGTGGAAAAGAGAGAAAGAAAAAGGTGCAGAACACACATATACATGATATACAAATTCAAATATTCACATGGCTGAGAGGCCTGAACGCACACATAAGTAATCCAAACCTTGGTTTCCTCCCCACCCTCTCGCCTGCTCTGCAGATACACGATACATATGCATCCAATTGACTAGATTACGTGGATGTAGCCACATAGTCTGTGTGTCAAAACTTTAAAGAGTTACATTTTACACACACACACCTCATGTCCTTTTTCTCAAGCTTCACTGAGCTGTTAAATGACGTTTAAAAATGCAGCTCATCGACTTGAACCAACTGCTCCACTTTTAATGGCTGGACTGTAATCTGCTGTGTAGAAGATAACACTTTACAACATGCAGAATTTAGACTCATTCTTTACCAACAGAACCTCTTAATTCAAGAAGATGGGATGTGTGTGTTTGAGGATCCAGTGTAATTTTTTAAAAATTTTTTTTACAAAAAATAAAAGCTTGACATAAGACATTACTAGAAGCCATATGCAACAAGGGCCGTAGAAGAGTACATTCCTCAGCTTAGCCACCACGTCCATGATCAATCCAACAGTACGACAACATTTATTCTAAGACATTAGTAAAATAGTTAATTCTGAATTATGAGGAAAATTCCCCAATAACTTCTAGGAGGAATTCCAGGCCCAGTGTGCCATTCCCGGCTGATCCGGCCCCCTTCTGCCCCGCACATTCCGTTTGCTCTGCATTGCGGTGGGAACGCCAGTGCAAAATGTGCATGTGCAAATGCGCCGAGCACTTCCAGTCGGATTAACCTATAGCTCCACACTGCACACAGAAGAAGTCAGCCAGGATGTTGGGTGGGGGTTGGGGGAGGTATACATTCCCTGGTCCCAGCCTTTGAATTGGCAATGGGGGGGGGGTGTCTGTGTGTGAGAGGGGTGTGGTGCTGGAGGTGGTGGTGGGGTAGCCCCATTTCAGGCAAGGGTAACAAGGGCCTTCTCTGGCCCATGGGGGGTGGGGCCCTGTTGCCATGGACACGGACAAGTCCACTGACAGGAACATGGTAGAGTGGGGTTAAAAAGTGGGAGGGGGATGGGGAAGGAGGGGAGGGCCAGGAGCGACCAGGGTTGGCTCATCATGTGATGGCCAAGAGGAGGCTCCTTATTTACTTTTAAAATGGACCAACACTCAACACGTTCACGCCCTTCCCTTGGTCACCCAGCTGGGACCCATGGGCCAGCACTGTGTACGCTGTGCACACAAGTGGGAGTGGAGACCGTCACTGGCAACAGCGGACAACCATTTAAAGAAAAATTTAAATAAATCAAGAACTAAAAATGCATTACACACATGCTCATCATTTCTTCTACCCTTCCACACTCTGAAGACTCTACGTCACCACCATCACCACTGACGCCGTGTCACACACGTGATTTGTTCTCAACGCCCCTCCACAGCCTTTGACTATTTTGCATGGTAGGAGGTTCTGAGTGACTGAACTCAAATCTAGTTTCCGCTGCCCCCCCCCCCCCCCCCCCCCCCCCCCCCCCCCCCCCCCCCCCCCCCCACAGGCCCTATATGCTCACTGTTCACCCAATAAACTACATTTAACACTTGCATTTAGATGAACTGGTTTAGACTACCATCAGTTGGACATAGCTTTAACTTTTTCAACCACCATTTTACATTTGTGATTTTACACCAACAACAAATCTCATTTTTGCTTGAAAAGCATAATGTAATTCTGTCTTGAGCTGAGGGTTATAGAGCTTTTTCCCTGAGTTTGAGTGGCACAAGGGGCCACATTCATAATTCTACAGATCTACAAGTCTCCAAATCCCTGTTTTTTTTTGCAAAAAGGGGCCCCACCATGACCCCTTGACCTAGAATTGTAGCAAGAAAAGTCCTTTCTACAAAACGATATAATATGATCAACCTATTGATACTATTTTGATTACTCTTAATGATTTGGCAACACACACGTATAGTCACCCCTCCCATCAACATGCCATTTTTTCCCTCCTGTGCAACACACAAACAGATCTGTGTAGGACGGGGAGGGGGCATTTTCAATTGCCCAATCAACACATAATAGCCTTTCACTTCAGAATTTCAAACACATGTATGCAATATCATTCATGACATTGCTGTGACTGAGCTCTAGATGTAAACACACATATGGAGCTTATCAAATACAAATAAATACCATGTTATGGCTAATTTATTAAAACAAGCCAACATGCCATTCTAGAAGCTGATTTCACATTTAAAATGTAAATACAATTGTAAAAAGTATTAGTTAATTAGGTAAATCTGCCATTGAAGACAATACACCTGTAAGATTCACATGCCTAATATACACAAAGAATTTACATAACTTCACAGATCAGAGAAACAAATTCAGGAGAACACTATTGATATTCAAACTCCATACTTGAAGTAAATACGACATGAAATGTTATAAAATATGTTTTAAGGATATTTGCATAAAAAGCCAGAATGGTATGATTACTGAGAATAATACAATGCACTAAAGGTCAATATGTTTTCAATTACATGAGCTTTTGCTGCGTAATGTTGTCAGGACGTACAGTAAATGTTCTGGAGTCACTACTGGACGGAGCAGATGTTCAGCCAATGCACAGATAATTTTAGGACACATTCCAAACTAGTAAGACATGTGCAAAAGGCACAGAACAAAAATATTTAATTATATGATGGGATTTAGACATTGTGGGACAATACGCTTCATCGTTTTATCAACCTACGCTATCCTATCCTTACTAAACTGCAGCTGCCCCTCCCTGTGCCCTGTCTGCTGCTGCACTTCCCATCCTGAAGGGTTCAAAGGTTAAGCCATGGTGATTGGCCAAGCCCCCAGCTGATTTCTGCAGGCTGGAATGCAAAAAGTGGGGCCCCTGTGTGTGTGTGTTAGTGTGTGCGAATGTATTAGTGTGTGTGTGTGTGTGTAGCCTATACTCTGAATACTGTTCCCATTGACTACAGCCATGTTCCACGTTGTAAAGGAGAGCATGTTTTTTTCTTTCTTTTCTACTTTTTTTTTCAAGTTAGACTGACACTCGACTCTGTGGCTGCCATGTCCAACACTACAACATGAAGAATGCAGCAATGTCACCAGATCTTCGTAAAGTGGAGAACATTTGAGCACGGTTCCACACGTTCTGACGCAAAATCCCACACGCAGCCTCACCTGGTTTATTTACACAAGCCGCCATTTTGACCAACAAACTACACCAAGGCGGAGGCTTCTGTGTGACGTGGAAATAATAAGGGAACATACAATGTACGTCATGGAGTTTAAAATATAGAACCTACGATTTTTATTTTAAACTAAGTAGATTTATGATAGTTTTCAAAGCTTTCATGTTCAACATTAACTTTTAATAGCACGTATTGGATTAAATTGTATTGCACAATTAGAAAAATAAATTTAACTGCGCACTCTACGTTATCACTTAAAATGTAAGTGCACCTATTTGGATTTACGTGTCATTTATTCAGTTTAAGTCATTAGTAATCAAACTACGTACTTTACCCAAACCATTAAAAAACACAACACCTACACTTTTACGTACTATTACACCAACAGGTTTGCCTGAGCGTCTGTTGTGAAATACAACACGCAAAAATCACATTAAACGTCAAATAATACGCAATCTACGTACAACTGCACCAATATGTTTACGTAGACTTGAGTATTTTCACGTATCAAAGTGTTAAGAAAGCAATTTACACATTAAACGTCAAAACAGTCACACAACACGTAATAAACGTAGCACTAAAACCCAACATTCAATTTAAATAAACATAAAGCAACAACACGTTCTATACTTGTCAATAAACGTTGAAATTTACACTGACCCACATATTCTTGAACGTAGGTTGCGTAAACCGAAAATATTCGATTCAACTTGGAATTTAAACCCCCACTTACTATTTAAAGGCCACTACAGCTACACATTAAACTCCCCACAAGTGTAACTGCATAAAATACGCAAATATTCAATTTAACTTGGAGGAAATCAAACAACACACCTCACGCTGCACTCAGGACACTCCGCACCAATTACAAAGCAGCCGCCATTTTCTTTTAATTCACAAAACAGGACTAAGGGGCAACACACTGCGTCACCAGAAAAAACAAACACACACCCCAGGATTTTACGAAGTCGCAGATTCCGTAAAAAAATAATAAATACACATTAGCAGGACACGTACTGAGTAGCATTCACGTAGAGTGTGCTTAGCTACAGGGCTCAAACTCTGAAACTTCAATGGTTGTATTTTTTTTTTAATTTGTCAGTATTTCCGTGATTTGGGCCCAAAACCTCCTATTCCAGTGGCGTTAAGAGTCCATCTCATGCAACAGCAGCTCAATGTGCAGAGGAGGGCGGAAGCGCAGGGGTAGGAGGGAGAATGACGGGCAGATCCTCCTCAAATGGACGACTCCACCATGCAGGCCTACACACACACTATTACAGCCTGTACATTCAGATTTCAGCAACACGCTGGAGCTAAATTACACGAAACTGCGAGGAGGGGGAAAAGAAAAGCACTTAATGGCGGCCAAGTGCGTAAAAGCAGATATATACTGGTTCAAACCCCCCAAATGCACGACGGTTTGTAAGAGCAGCCCCCCAAGTCATGGTGAGAGGAGGAGTACACCACCACCACCACCATACGCCCCTTTCGTTTGACCCCCAGCACATTCAGGGAGAGGGGAGCTTCTTCTTTTTTTCTTTTTTTACCTATGGACCTTTAATTTCACCAACTATAAAAAATAAAAAAAATAAATAACCACACCAGCGAATTAACAACAAACATGCACATGTCCAGCACCACACCTACAAACAATGCAGCCTTCATATGTAGAAGAAAGAGCGAGGGAGGGGGAAAATGGAGCATTCATTCACGAGGAGAGCCAAGTTCTTTTTAGAATCCAATAAAATTAGAACTCAACCTACCTTTGACGTTTAGGGACCGAGTGCTCAACTTCCAGAAGTTTCCCGTGGAGTTCAACTTTACCTAGAAAAACAAATATACAGACATTCTTTTCAAAAAAAAAATGTCAGTAATCCCCCACTGACCTCCCCCCCCCCCCCCCTCAAAACACACGCCCCAGCCCCCCCCCTCTGTTTCCCGTGGAGTTCAACTTTACCTAGAAAAACAAATATACAGACATTCTTTTCAAAAAAAAAATGTCAGTAATCCCCCACTGACCTCCCTCCCCCCCCCCCCCCCCCCCCACTGAAAACACAGGCCTCAGCCTCCCACTTGTGGAAATACTAGTGAATGTTACACAGTTTACGTCTTCGTGTGTTCAGAGTGGGGTTCAAATCTAGCACATGCTGTGTGTTGGGGATTTTAACGTACAATGCGATTTTTAGGTACGTGAATACCACAATGGACGTACAGCGATCTGGGACTTGTTCCTTTTTTGCGTACTTGTACGCTATGTGCGTAAACAAAGCAAACTTTGAGACAGAGATGGGGTGTATAAGAGCAAATGGTGGTCGGGGGGACAGTTTTAGTTGGCCTACATTTGACCAACACAATTAAACCACCTGGTGTGTCAGCATGGGCGACATGGCTCCGAGCTGTGTCCACTAAAGGAGTAGGGGAAGAAGAGGGAGGCCTGGTGGGCGACTTCCACGCACTTCAAACTTAAAAAAAAAAAATCTTTAAAAAAAAAAAAGACAGTATAGTGGAATTAAGGGAGTCAGAGTCCCACTTGTGAGGTTTGACTACACGGAGTCCACAGATCGTGGCTCAGCGCCCCACTGCCCCTAAACTACACACACACACACACACACACACACACGAGAACCTGCACCAGGAAAGCCCTGCTGCTGATGCTCTCACCCACATGCACAGTGTGTGTGTTTACTCCACCATTTTGCTCTCATGTGTAAAAAGATACAATATGTGATTATTCATTCAGACTCTCTCGCTCTCTGAGCGCACAGTGTCAAAGGCCATGTAAAGGTTGTGTGAGAGAAGAGAGACGCTGGGTTACACCCCCACGGGCCCGCGTGCACACATTCACACACAATTGCACCAAATACAAATGCCACTTTTACTGTGTGTGTGTGTGTGTGTGTACACACGTGTGTATATATATATATATATATATACATTGTGTGTGTGTGTTGAAATAAAGCCCTCACCTGAAAGAACATCGATGGCCTTCATCGCTGCCTTCTCGTCCGGGCAGTCCACGAACGCATAGCCAGTTTTGACGAGAAACGGACCCGTGTGTGGAATCTTCCACTGCTCAAAGATACTTTCTAAGTCCTCCTCGCTCACTTCTGCGCTCACGTTGCCAATGTATAGCTTATTCATGTTCAGCGCCGGGAAGGAAGGAAAGAAAAGAAAATAAAAGAGAAAGAAAGAGAAAGAAGGAAGAAAGCGGGGAGGGGGGGTGGTGGGTATAACACGCGTTTGCCCCTGCTCCGTGTGTTAAACGCCGGGTGTGGGAGAGATAGTTCCCTCGCTGCTCGCGGACGTGCACTGTTGTGGAGTAGCCCCCTAAATCGCCTTTACTACTACGGCAGTGGCCGTGGCGTGTTTCCCGGTGCGTTCAAGCCACAGATAGATTTCAACTGGCAGCCTCACACAGTGCGTGGTGCGCTCCCCTCGCCCCTCTCTCGTCCTCTGCTGCTGCTGCTGCTGCTGCTGCTGTGGCGCAAATAAATAAAACGCTCAATTATTAATCTCCAATCGATGCGCGCGCCGGGTCGGGAAAAAGAAAAAAACAAAGGAGGGGAAACTACTTTGCGCGTTTTCCTCCAAAAACCCCCTTTTTGGCAGAGAGACAGAGAATGTGTCACACACACATATACACACACACGGTGAAGGCTGGCGCCCGCCTCTGAGTCCAGAGCCTGGAATAAGGAGAAGAAGAAGAAAAAGCAGAGGGGGGGGTGAGAGAGAGAGAGAGAGAGAGAGGGAGAGAGAGAGGGGGGGAGAGAGAGAGGAGGGGGGAGAGAGAGGGAAAAAAATCCGCTGCTATTCCGGCTTTTTGAATGAGCCACGTGTTCAAACTACAAATCAGCCCACACGTGAGGAATCCCAATTGCTCAATTAAGTGTTTGGGGGGAAAATTGCACGGGAATCTGGGGTGGGGACAGCACGGGAGGGAGTGGGGAGAGAGAGAGGGGGAGAGAGAGAGGAGAGAGAGAGAGAGAGAGAGAGAGAGAGAGAGAGAGAGAGAGAGAGAGAAGAAAGGAGGGGAAGAGTGAGTGGATTGGTGTTGGGGAAAAAACCTGGCGAGCTCCGTGCGTAAAGGGATTCCGTGAGAACCCAGTGTATCTTTACTAGAATCACATTCGTGCGCCTTTCTCTGCGCAGCCGCGCGCTCCCATTGGTCAGTTGGGGGAGAGTCGCGGGCGCGCGCACGCCCATTAGAGAGAGAGAGAGAGAGAGAGAGAGAGAGAGAGAGAGAGAGAGAGAGAGAGAGAGAGAGAGAGAGAGAGAGAGAGAGAGAGAGAGAGAGAGAGGAAGGAAGGAGATATTGCGGAGGCTTGTATTAAGTGTCGGTAGAAGAAGAAAAAAGGGGCGTGGTCACTCATAAATGATCTTAAATTGCACAGAGGACATTTTTTTAAAATTTGAACTCTCTTGAACATATAGAGGAGGGAGGGGGGAGTGGGGGGCCATGCCGTGCCATGCGCATGGGGCCCTCGCTCGCTCGTTCGCTCGCGCAATCCCGGACTGACACGTACACCCACGTCCACATGACGGCATCCATCTTCCCCCCCAAGTAGAGTGGAGCCATGCCCTTCCCCACATCCACGACTCACAGAAAGTCCACACCGGTTCATGGTGAAGGTGAACCGTGGGTTGGTGGGCGTGCGGTGGTCGAAGCTGCCACGCCACCCCACGCCACGCCACTTGATTGGTTTCTCCCAACTCTGCAGGAAGCGGCGGCCATGTGGGCCTGGCGCACATGGCGAAGCCTCCACTGCTACACCTCCGCCATGGATTTTCATCTCACCAAACATGGGAGGGGACTCCCCACGGTGTCTGACCCACGTCAGGCAAACGGGGGGGGGAGGGTTCACGCGTGGCATGTACAAATATTACACGAGTGTCATTCAATAGTGAGTCGTAGTGGACGGCTGAGGGCTCGGCAGGTCGGGGTGGCGGTTCGCTCTCGACCTGTTGATGCGAGGAGGGGTCGCATCCCTGCTCTCGTGTTCAGGACCCCAACCTGGTTGTTGACACCCAGGCCTGTCACGAAGATAACACGTGGGTTGTACTACATGTATCAATTCACTTGCGTATTTGTGTGTTGACAGAATTCATTTGATTTCATCTGCACAAACGTGTACTCCAACATTTGTCACGACATTTGCGTTCTTGAACGCTACTCGGCGTTAGTGTTACTGTTGTATTTGTGTATGATGGTCTTCTCGCTATCCTTTATGTCAATAGAATTAATAAGCAGCTCCTCTGCATGTTTTGTGTTGTTTGTCTTGTAGTTTTACATTTCAAATAAAACAACGTGTTTAGTGTCACAGAAGTTACAGGCGAATGCAGCAGATTCTTTTAGTATTTCTGGAAAATCAAAGAGCAACATTTTATGTTTACGTTAAATACACACTTAACTTTATGTCGTGGGATTGTAGTTAGTTTCCCTAATTTGAGACTAATCAACTTCCGGTGTTGTCATGTATTAATGAAACAAATTCCACCTGTTACATATGTAAATGAAGCGTGTGTTTTTACTTCCCCTGTGGACAGTTTCTACCTTGTTTGTGATCGGCTGCTCTACACCCAATCAGTTTTACATGATTCCATGATGCCTGCATGGTGTCAGTCTGTGTCTTCACCTGACCTAGAATGATATTACTCCACAATCCAAAATTGCAAATACTTCAACAAAAACATTTCGACTGCATTTGTTTGAGAAGTGTTTGTGGCAACATTCAACAAATTCATGACATTAAAGTTCACCTTTGACCTACAACCTTTTGGGCTCCATATGTGTTTGCTTTAGATCAACACACAGAACATGTGACAGTATAATCTGTACTATGAACAATGTACTGTACAAAAACTGTATGGGTGTCACTGTGTGTGTGTGTGTGTGTGTGTCCTCAAGGGTTTAATTTACCTCTTTCATTTGTGTGATGCCAAGTGCTGAACATGACGTTTGTGAATGACACTGAAACATGAGCATGGCAATATAAAAAATAGATAGATGGATAGATCAATAGATATAGATGTAAACAATTACAACTTTAATTGAAGATCAAATGTACTTAAATATACAATATGTATGCATACATGATTATATACACACATCTAAAGTATAAAACTGTTTGGTACAGCATTTTGAATAGTTTAACTGAATTCAAGGTACATTACGTGTAGGATTTAGTGACATCTAGAGGTAAAGTCGTTGAATTCACTGCAGCTGAATTCACTTCACCTCACTGAGCTCAGACATGAAAGAGAACCAACTGCTTATCACTCAGTTTACATTCAAATGTAACAGGCGCTCAGTTTGTCCATTCTGAGCTCCTGTGAAAACATAATGGCGACCCCCAGAAGTGAGGACTTGCTCCTAATGTGAATATAATGGATGATTAATCCAGGCTAAATAAAAAAAAAAATTCTTATACTAAAGTGATCAATACACATAAAAAAACATTTGTATCAATATTTCCTGTAAAACTTTGTCAATATAAATATATATGGTTTCATCTAATCTCTCACACTGGACCTTTAATTGAGGAATGTGAACTGCAACTCTGTTTGTCAATGATCTTTAATGTAACTGCAGTATGGTGCTGCAGAGTTGTGTAATAGAAGTTGCTGTCGTTTAAGTGACAGTGTGTGTGTGTGTGTGTGTGTGTGTGTGTGTGTGTGACCTGCACAGTGACCCACACACAGAGCAGGGCTGCAGGCCTGAGTTGCAGGTTAAACACAGCCAGTGTTGGTTGACTGGGCCCAGCAGCCACTAGTCAGCTCCCACTGAAGCTCTGTGCCTCTGTATTTGAGTGTGTGTGTGTGTGTGGCTCGGCTCCTGCTGCTGAACAAATACACCTCGCGCTCTGATTGGCCGAGCTCGCCGTCCAATCAGCGGCGCGCAGCCCCACTCCGTACTACAGCCGCCGGCCCGGCCTCAGCGCGCTCATTCATTGGCTCCCCTGCTCCGCTATCCTATATGAATCAGCGCGCCAAACGTGCGTTCGTTTCTCCACACGTTTCCCGTGCGGGGCTTTGTCATGAGACGTAAAGATGTGAACGAAACACGAAGCTGTGGACACATCCGGCGCACCTCCCACCTCCCACACGCTCCACTTTCTCACACAGTTCCGGGCTTTGTTTACATTCACGGCGCTTCTCTTATAAACAAACACAAAAAATAGAACGTGGACAAAAAAAAAATTCTAAACAAATTTTAACTAACTTTGCTCGTTTTACGTGAACTTTTTGTTTCTAATTTAAAAAAAGTTTAAACTCCAGGGACACTTTCCTCTCACTGGTCAGAGCCATAGATCCGCCACTGTATGGAGCTGGATCCAACATGGCGGCCTCCTCATGGTGCATTTAGGTTCCCACAATTTTTTTTCGTACCCTGTTCTATTTGATTTGAGGGGAGATAAGGGGAGGCGCGGGCGCACACACACACACACATATATACACGCAGGGTGGGAGACCGGTGCTGGAGGGAGGCGCGCGCACGAAACGTGCTCGTCTCCATACGTTCGCCACCTTGGTGTGTTCGCCTCCCTCAAGCACCGAGCTCCCACCCTGCGTGTGTGTGTGTGTGTGTGTGTGTGTGTGTGCGTGCTCTCGTGGCCGTGTCGGTTTAAATGAGCCTGATGCATGCATGGCTGCAGTGTGTATATATATATATATGTGTGTGTGTGTGTATATGTGCGTGCGTGCGAGTGTATGCAGGCTGTGCAGGAGGACTAGTGAATGTATCGCTGAGGAATGTACAGAAAGTCTCCCCGCCTACACCCCCTCCCCCTCCCCCCTCAACCACCACCACCAGTTTGCATGCTGCATATCCCCCCTCCCCCCCTCCCTCTCCCTCACCCCCCTCCCCCTCCCTCCCTCCTCCTCAGACAGATTCCATAAGGGGCCAAACTGACATAAAGTTGCAGGGCAGTACACTGAGGGAGAGGAGCCTTTTCCTGCCCCAAGCAGCCGAGCCTGTTTCGAACCTGGAGGATATTTGTTTGTTTGTTTGTTTTGCTGAAGAGGAGGAAGTAAAGGGAGGGGAGGGGAGGGGAGGGGGCTGATTGTTTAAGTCAAGAACTGCAGCTTCAGCTTCATCTTATAGCCCCAAACTTCAGTCTGCGTCGCCATGCGTACAAACAGCTCCATCCACACACTCTGAAAATCTCAGGTGAGATTCCTCTTTTGTGATTTACCCCCCCCCCCCCCCCCCCCCCCCCCCTCATTCAGATCTTTACCATTTGTCCCCCCCCCCCCTACTCTCTCTCTCTCTCCCTCTCTCTCTCTCTCTCTCTGACTGAGAGTGGATCCCCCTGCGTGGCTGCCTGCCTGCCCCGCTCAGGCACAGGGAGCTGATGTGCGCCATGTTGAGGAGATTTTTGGAATCCACAGCCACATCCACTCCTGCAACCCAAAAAAAATCTAAACTCCCCACGAGCTGCGAATGCCACTATTAGAATTAGTTTTAATTTGACTGCCTTACACACACATGGAGGTTTGTGTCCCTCTGTTTCCACAGCAGCTATATTTATCCCTGCACATGCTCCACTGTGGGGATGACACCCTTCATCTCATCAGAAAATGGCGGGTTGTGCCCCCTCTCCAAACATGCCAAGCAACATTTAATTTTTTTATCTGAACACTCCAGCAAATAATTCTTTTTTTTTTCCCCCAGTAGAAATACACTTATTGAAAATACAATTGTATTCCAGCTGATGTGTGGCATTTATAAAAGAAAATGTAACAAAAGAAGCGTTTATTGTTCTAGTTTCCTTCTCACAGTTTTTTTTTTACCATAAAAGGTCAAGTCCTGCTAATTATAATTGTGTTTTATTAATTTAAATCACCATAGCAATAGAAACTGTGCTTTAAAACATGAAACTAATAATTGATCTCCCACTTGGTTAACTTGTTGAATTGTTTGATTTTTATTCATGAAATATTTGTTTAATTCTAAGTGTTAAGTTGTATTCATTCACGAGTTGTATTTTTTACACTCCAGGAAATAGGTGTAATTTTTTAATTGGAGTGATTTCACCACGAGTCGTTTGAGATGTTAGTTCTATGTTGATTTCTGTGTTTTGTGATGAGGTGAGTGAGTTGGAATTATTTACAGTTGATATGTGCTTGAGGCTGCATGTGCATCCAGTTGAACATGTTTCTATAGTTGTAGTACAACTTTCCCTCTGGCTGCTGCTGCTGCTGTTTGTCCTCTGGGCACCTTGATGGATAAGTTCAGCACCAAATATCTGCAGCTCAAAATCATCTTCTTCACTGTCACGTTTTTACTTTAAAAAAGGGGAAGAAAAGAAAGATGACTTGAAAGTTTTCACACTTTGACAGCAGATTGTGTTTTCAATAAAGTTCTGACCGTGTGGAATCCCACCTGGAACATGTGGAATTATTTCTATTTACCCTAGGACCAAAAAAAAAAAATGTAAATGAACACCACTATATTTCTTTAAGTGAAAAGGTGACTTGACATAAACGGGTGTTAACGTGTCAACTTGATTTAATGAGGATTAACAGCAACCTGTTCAAACATGTTAGGATTTCCACCTGAGGCTTCTCGCTATCCCTGATGTATATGTGTGTATATATATATATACATATATATGTATGTATGTATACACACACACACACAAGCGCCAAATAGTTTCAAACCAGCTAATAAAATGTTTATGTTTGGACAAATGTGCAGACAAATAAAAACTAATGATAAACACATTTCTGGCCTTGTAATGAGGTGTCAATAAGTTTGATTCAGACATTTTTGTAGAAGACTATAAATAAATAAAAAACTGGTTCACTGACATTAAAGGTTATTGAAGCTGAATAAGGTAAACATGTTTTTATCACATGTCAAAAGGCAGTGGATGCTTGTCATTTCAAGTGGACCCAAATGTTTGTAACTCTGGTGTAAAAGGACATGTAGGAGGAGGGGAATCAATCCTCCTCCTCCTCCTCCTCTCATCCTGCCACATAGAATACATGCACCTGCTGTTAACCTTCACACCTTGTTCTGTACCTGCGCTCCCCATTTTATTCCCATTTTGAGGCAACGATTGTCACGAATCAGCAAAACACATTTAATAAAGCTCAAAGAAAAACAAGGAAGCATGTTTTAAATGGACTGCTAACCACGCGAGAGTAATCACACTCCTTAGCGGGTGCCATCACTCCTAGTATCGGCCTTTATCTGAAACGGACAATGACGCCGGTGTATCCATCCTGTCTGAATATGTGAGGCCCGAGCTCTCAGGGTGAGTTTATCACCGCGGGGGACCGCAGCAGCATGAATGCCCATCCTGTCCCCTACTGGTCAACCTACTGGTGAGATAGCCTCTGCCATGACACCCGTGTCATTCTGCATTCTCCGCCAGGGGAGAAGACAAATCATGTGTTTTATGATGCAACCGCACATCTGTTCGCCGATGAGAATATTTAAACAGCCTTCTATTCAGCGCCTGCACCTGTTCTGCGCGGCGGAGACGACTCAGCAGCAACGGGACAATAAGGCAGAGTGAATGAGCCGGTGGAGTTGACTTAATGACGGAGAAAAATTCCAAAAGGTGAGAATGAGCAGAAACGTAAACAGACTGTGGCTTTGAGCGTCCGTGCTGAAAAGGAGCTCATACTTTGACCCTTTCATCCCCCCCGGCCAGTGGCTACCTTGGAACTGCAAGAATGATCTTGGAGTCAGCGTGAATGGAGGCATAACTCTGAGGGGCCCCATGACATGTCAGCAGTGATTATTAACCCCATTAGAACGGAGGGCCTTATTAGTGGGGGTTAAGGTCTACAGATAGAGTCCGCCGTGATTAGCCGCTCAGTCGCTAGATCACAAGATATTTACACCATTACGCTTTCTGCTAAGATTGCAGGCGACGTGGCAAAACCCATTGTATTTCAATAATGCAGATCACACATATGTTCTTTCACGAGGACACCCCCCCCCCGTTTGGACTTTGTTGAAGTGTCTTTAAAGGGCGCCGCTGAAGTCCATGCTGAGAAGTGAACCATGCAGCGAGGGGCTTTACTCTGAAATGTCAACTTTTTTCTAACCATGTGAACTTTGTATCTTACGCAATAGAGCCACGGCAATAAAGTCTGTCTTTGCATGTTTTCACCGGCGCAGGCCGACTGAAGATAAGTGCCGCGTCCAAAGCGAAGCTCCCGATTGCCCACTTTTACATTTGTGTGAACATAAAACTTATCTTGGCACTGTCGCCCCTGCATTTATTGTTTTCCCACCTCGCCCACTCCAATCCAGCGTCACCTCCCACCTGTACAACCAAAGCCGGACTTTCTTGCACAACGAGAGAAAAAAGCACCGTATGAACGTTGTTTTTGATCCATTTGTATTTCTGTACAAGGGAAATACGTAAAAAATTAAAGACATAATACTCCCATTGAGGAAATGAGACGATGAATCCTCAAAGAAACACGAAGGTAACACTTTATTTTACCTGCTACTTACCAATAAACTCAGTTCGAGCATTACATCTGAATTGTTACTGCTTGTAAAACTAGATTTGACCATCGTTTAAGTTTTCGTCAAGGTCAAATTTAACAGTGCAAATCACTTCTTTTTCAAAATACTCTGCAGGAAACAAGGATACGAGTGGAAGAAGGAAGACAGTAACCCAGAGTGGCTTCTTTCTTTACCCACCCTCATACGTGCATGTATCAAAAACATCTAAAAAAAATAAAAAATAATTAAGACATGTAAAGTGTGTAAACAAGAACTATGTCAAACAGAAAGAGTTGATGTCGACATGCAGTTCGAAACGTTTCCTTCTGAGAAAAACCTCTGTGAGTCGCACACCAGTGGTTATTGCAGGGAGGGTGAAACAAGCCTCTCAGTATCGTCCTGCAGAGAGAGGACGTAGAGTTCACGTTAGTGCGAGAACCAACCGGTGAAGTGCTCACAAAGTGCTTTGATGTCGTGTCTGAGGATGGCACGCTTGATCTTCACACTTACGTGGGCTGTAGGAGCGAGACCGCGAGTGAGACCTGTATCGACTGTAGTACGGTGACGGCGATCGCCTGCGACTGCAGAGACACAAAGACAAATTTCCCACGTGTCTCTCGGGTCCGGCGAAGACAATCAACCTGCACACATCATCACTCACCTGTACCTATAATCGTACTCGTCGTATCGGTCATAGCCGCGGTCGTAGTAGGAGTCTCTTCCCCTCCTGCTGCTGCTGCTGCTGCCGCCGCCACCGCCGCCTCCACCTCCACCTCCACCATTACTGTTGACATATGAGGAAACATTGCTTTTACTTTCCGGCAGAGGATCTATTGCGAAACAAAGCATTGTGTCCACATCACTGTGAAAAGTTACAAATCATAACTGTGTAAAAAAAAACAACCCCCCCCCACACACACACAGACAAATGAGAAGTTGTGGCACTAAAGGTCCAGTGTGTTAGACCGTAGATTCCCATTGGGATTTATGGAACACATGAAGAGTTTTACTGATACAGTTTCATTGCCCAAACATACAACTTGTTGATTTTAGTCAACTTAGAGTGAGCTCTGTTGTATTTACATCAGGGGCAGGTGCTCCGACAGTCAGCCAGACCGGTCAACCTAAACACCTCTGAGGTTGTTATGACAGTTGAGAGCTACAAGAGGTTCTGCTGTGGGCTTGGGGAGCAGAATGTGGTGTGAGAAGCGCTCGCATGCAAAACACAACTTCACCACTAGACGTCACAAACGTGTGCAACGATGTAATCTGTGTTGTACACGCCGGTAGCTGGCTGTATCGTTATTGGACTCACTGAGTCGGTCGCCCCATGTAGATCCCAGGTGTGGGGGTGTGGGGACGTTTGGTGATGGAAAAGTCCACTCTGATGCGCCTCCCATCCAGCTCCATGCCGTTGGCTCGTTCCAACGCCTGAGAAAGCCAAGAGGACGAAATAAAAAAGGTAAAACAAAAGGGTCTACTCATGTTAAATCACACACCAGAGAGACAGTTACTTTATCATACGTGATTAAAAACCGAGGGAGTACATTACAAGGCTGACACCTAGTGGCATGTACCTATAATCACATCTCAACACAGTAGGAGGAAAGGGTTCTGACTGAAATGACAGTTTGGTTTCTATCTTGAACTCATGGAATGTACCACAAGATCAGTAAACAGTGTTACGTACCTCTTTAGAGTCGTCAAGTCTCTCAAAGTAAACAAAGGCGAAGCCGCGGGAGCGACCGGTGCGCTGGTCGTACACCAAATTGACCCCTGCCAGACGACCATAGCGGGAGAACACCTCCTTCAGGTCGCGCTCTGTGGTGTACAGGCTCAGGCCAAACACACCCAGACATGTGCTGGGGTCAGGGTTCGCCTGGAAGGGTCAACAATGAACGTTCAGGGTCAGAGGCTGGATTTGTTCTATTTGACTCAGGTTTTGAGCAGCACTGAAAAAAAAAAATCTTGTTTTCATTCACTTGGATGTTTCAAAAACCTGATTATCTATGAATTAGTTACAGGAACTTGCACCAAGTATGGGAGAGAATCACAACATGGCGACAACAGAGACTTACTTTTACATTTTGACAGCTATTAAGAAAACTAAGCCATAATTACAACCAAAAAGGCACATTCATCCAAAACATCTCCTGTAAAACTGGAGCAACAGTAAATGCTCAGCTTTGGTAAGCTTTAGTCCTTAACCTGCATTTAAAAAGTATTAAAATAATTCCCCCAGGTGCATTTATAAATTGTGCAAACACATTTCATTCACCACATGTTTGCCTTGGGAGATCTCACTTAATTCCTGTTTGCATTATCACGTGGACTCTTAAAGCTGCAGTAACATCACTCATCTTACAGGCTTTGGCAGAACATGCACCTGTTAGAAGAGGTTCACTCAATGATATTAAAGGCCAAAGACATTGAGTTTATCCTGTCATCAACGACTTGTAATGTTAACCATAACCCAGGACCTCAACTTTTCACCCTCAAACACAAACATCACACCTCTCTTCTACAAAATATATCAGAAGGACCACGTACCCTAACATCAGCATCACCGCCGTGACCGACAGCTTCTTTATTGACGTCGTGTCCCTGTGGATGTAAAGGGAGGGGTTAATGAAAGGGGTTTCCCCACAGCGCTAAACAAAGTATCTGAGGAATCACCTGCTCACAAATAACAGGAGAAATGTTCTTAGACCTGAGCATGAGTGCAACTTAAAACTTGTAATGGAGGTAACTAAAACCACATGGTAAACACTGTATCCAACACATTCACACCGTTTTCTTCACTTGATCAGTGAAATTCATTTGATTTAAACAGACAAAATGTTGACATTCAACGGACAATATGTTTGAAATATCACCATTACCAATATTACCTCTTTACATGTGTCTCATGGAAGAACATCCACAATCAAACTTCCCTCGCTCCACCCCACCGACACCAAAACACTGTGCTAAGACAAGAGCCGCTCTTAAAATAAGGATGCTATGCAGAGAAACACCGACAGAGGGAGACAGTGTTCCCTTGTATTACATGAGTGGATTTAGACACTTCAATACTCCAGCTCAATAAACAGTTTCCTTTTTGCGACATTGCTCTTTGACTAAAGTAGTTACTTTGAAGCCTGTAATATAAAGAGGCCACTGCAGTGTGCGGCTCCAGAGTAAATACTTGACTTGGCCTCCGTTTTAAGCAGCAGCATTAGGATGTTTTTGGTTTGGGTGAACTGTATCCCTGAATCAGGACTAAATATATTTTCAATCCAGTTACAGTTTTGCTATTTAAAGCTAAGTGTCTGTTTTACATCTGATTTCCAGGTCAAATCCCACCTTAGAGACAGACTAAGAAGAGAGAACCCAGCAGCCTATCAGATCAAATCAATAAAATTGGGTGCTGGGTGCCTGCTATTTAAAGAATCAATACCTCAAACTACTTTAATGAAAGTCACACATAGTTGTTCTTCTATTTTAGATCAGGCCAGAGAGGAACTGAGATTATTTTGCTCTTTTATTCATTTACTTACTTCTTTCTTTGTGCTAATTTCCTATCAAGTTCGAGTGCGTGCATGCTCATTGTGGGCTGTGTCAAGCCGAATGTCTTGAAAATATTGGTGAGCAGACCTTCTGTATATTTTGCCTCTCCTCTCTTCTGACTCACCCTGCTGTCGTTGTGGCGGCGGCGGCTCGACATAGGGGATGTACTCTGGCTCCTCCTGCGTCGGTGATCGTGGCTGAAGGAACGAGAACGGGACCTCCTCTGGTGGGAGTGGGACCGAGAGTGGGAGCGGCTGTAGCGGCGGTTAGAGTGACGTCCTGAACGAGACCTGAAATGGAGGGGGTAAAGAGAGCGCGTGCACAGTGAGCATTTGTTGTACAACGATGTGATCTAATGGAGAAAATTCACGAGAGTCACTTAAAGCGAAGGTTACATGCCTAGATTTTGAACGAGAACGGGATCTGGATTCAGAGCGTTTGGGGGCGCGGGCTGGACTCCGGGAGCCAGACCTGCGTTCCGACTTGACCCGAGCTGGACTCCCATGGTCCAGTTTAGAAGGGGAGCCAGACCCCTAATGCCACAGCAGCATGTTAAAAACTTCCTCAGGAACACATGTATTCATTTACAGAGAAACACGATCAACAACAGTCTAGTGGAATATAGAGTATGTTTTACATATTTATAGTAATTGAAACGTATTATAAATGTACAGTACTATGAAGGAAAACGTTTGTAATATTATAATTACAAAATATATATTTATATGTATATCTGTGAATCATTGAATGTAGAAAAAAATTAACCATATACAGAAAATATAGACAATGTCCACCTGGGAAATTAAAGGAAAATATAGCGTGCAACTTGGTGTTACAGCATAATAAAGAAAAAGACATGTGTGACACAAACAGTGTATTTACTTAACCTAGAGACACATTCATTCTTCCAGATTCTTTACACGCTACTCCCTTCTCTCAGGGTTTCTATCCTTCTTCATTCTTCTTTTTTCAGTTTTCTCATTTTCTGATTCCGGGTCTGTTTTTCCTCTCTTCCTTCCAAATTTCACACCACCAGTTTGTTTATAGCCATTATTCTGCAAGCTCTTCTATCTGACACCATTCTTCCGTCACATTTCTTCCCTTTCCGCTTCTATGTTCTGCTCTGTACATGTTTTCATCATTAGCCTTCGTTTATCTTGCATTTTTTCTTCATCATTCTTGGATAAAACTCTTCCAAATCCTTCACGATCAATAACCTTAATGAAAGAAGAACATTCAATAAAATTATGATCATGGGTTTCAGGAGAGAAAACCTTATATGATGAATTGAATTCATGAAATGAAAAGGAAACATTAAATGCAGTACAACTAGATTTATATATATATTCAATAAATAATGAAGACTAGAAAAAAGTTACAACAATTCAAATCAAATATTTACAAGTGGATAGTGTTTTAACAGAGTTTCAAATTGATAATTCAGAACATGAAAGCAGGGAAGGAAGAGTGGCCAAGGGCTCAGGCTAACATAGAAAATGCTAACATATAGACAAATGTGTCTCGGCAATAAAGGAGACAGAGAACAGGCAGCCAAAAAAAGTCGTTAATAGCCATTAATTCATTCAATACACAAACATGTTAGATGCTTAACGTTTAGCTATAACACAGAATGGCGGGCAGTTTTGAAATCCCACGGTTTAGCTCTGGTGATAATTTGCTAGCTCTGACTAGCTTGCCAGCTAGCTTGTTTGAACAGTTAGCAGTACTGCTAGCACAGCTACGACTGATTAATTACAATTACAACATTGTTAACTTGTGGTAGCTGTACGGCATTTATTTATACATATCGTACAAATGTAAAGATAAGACATGTAACATTACTATCATGCTGCTAATTAAGCGTGACCTCAGTTTAGCATTAAGCTAGCGGGAAACTCTCCTACATAGCAGCCACACGGAAAACAAGAGGGAAAGGGGCAGAAAAGAGGAGCTGTAATATTATCGGTCGACGTGAGCACTTACCCGGGAAGCAGCGTTTCCATCCTCAATGTCACTCATTGCTCGGTATAGCTAACAAATCGATAGTAACAACCTACTCTACGTAATGAGCTCTAATCTTTATTGCTGGCGAGAAGATGGCGCGTGCTGTGGTGTGTTTTTGTTTATTTGCTGCGGAGTCTGACGTCATATCCGTCGTGTCCTCGCCCACGCCCCCTCTACGGGAAGTTAAAGGCGTACATGAACGTCTCATTGCTCCGCTTAGAAAGTGCGTACAAAATGAATACAAAAAAAAAAAAATTTTCATGATTAAAGCACCTCCAACAAAACCCCCAATAATGAGCTTTATAACTATTGTTTCTATTGGAAAACAATAAAATAAACCTAATGCTATGTGTTCTCCTGAAAGACAACAAATGTCCTTTAATACATTAAATACTCAACTACTGATATTATCAAATCAACCCAAATTAAAATCAAGTAAGAAAATATTAAAAGTGAAACGTGTCAGCAAAATGATGAGGCAACCTTGACAGTTTATATTTTAATGACATTACCTTGATGTGTTCGGTTTCCATCCACATCTGCTTGTCTTCCTACAATCCTCATGTGACATTGCTGAAGTTATTGCTCCGCTCAGTGGCAGGACACAGTCATCATGTCATAGAGCTTCACTATGAGCACATTTAGTTTCTCTGTATTTTAGAATCTATACTTGTTACACAGCTGGAAGAATGGATATTTCAGAGCCTAAAATATTCCTATGGTCAAAGTTGATGTGGTAAGTAGATTCAGAACATATCCATAGAGTCACAGTGCAACATGAACCCTGATTATGTGTGAGCAGTAGGTCAGTTTATAAGAGCACTACGGGGCTAAATGTGGACCACCCGGTACAATCAGTCTCTTCCACATGTGGACTGAAACTCATCTCATCCACTGGATCACCACCGAGACTGATCACACACACATTTACAAATGGCCAACGTCCAATTGTATTTCCACATTGTCCAGCAACATTTGTAAATTCACATACACACTGCATTCAGCTGGAGTGCAAATAACATTCTTTGGGTTATCTGTTCCATGCGAACTATACAGTTTCACTCACCTTTAAAACCCCTTAAAGGTGCATCCCACGGTATTCACACAGTATTTAGCCAATGCACCAGCTGAAGCTGAAATGATTCCCCACCTCACCACCGTGGCCAAAGACTTAAGTTCAGCATTTTGATGTGCTGAAGCAGTATTGCATTGAGGGGTCATTTTTTGTGATCAACTGCATTTCAATTGTTTAAAACCCTTAAACAGTAACAGGATCAATTTATAGGATTGTAAAAAATATGCTAGAATTCAAGCCATAGTAAAATCAGCAATAAAAATACAAAAATGCAATGGATAATCCTGCTTAAAAAAATAAATATCAGCATGTGAAGGGGCAAGTATGAAAACGTCCTCCCACCTCTGTCTGAGCGAGGCCAAACATTTCTGATATGCATCCTGACAGCAGCTTCCTGGATGTTTGTGCGTGCCTCTCTATTGCTTTATGTTTCGCCATCAGTGATAAACGCTGGGAAAGTGTGACGTGCTAGAAGCAGAAATTCTATTCAGCCAATAAAAGCTACGCCCCTTGGTGCGGCCGAGGCCGATTGGGTATGTGTGGGTGGAGGCGGGACGTCCCGGGGTGGCTGGAGGCCAGGACGCCCCCCGTTGTGTGGGAAGTGTTTGTGGAGGAGGCATTGACCACCGTTTCGATTTTCCCCTCCAGTTTGACCAGACGTGTCAGGATGTCATCCAGCAACACAGCTATAGTCCTCTTCAGATCAGCTGTGGGAAAGGAAGGAGGAGAAGGAGAACACATCAATTGTGTTTCACCGGGTAAGAAACGCAATGTCATACAGAAGAAGGCAGGCCACTTAATGTGTCAGAGACAGAGACAGAGAGATCCAATTCTTACCATAACCGGCCATTGAGGTTCCCTGGGGCCCGCCTGGTGCATTCTGGTTCTCCTCCGTCAGGACCTTGACGTATCGTCGACTGAGCTCCAGGATCTGCTCACGTAGCTCGGCGCTGCTCTGATGTCGAGGCTGCTGCACGGTGTAGCGCAGCAGCATGAGACCCCACGCCAGGCCAAATACCAGCAGCAGCACACTCAGCTTCTGGGACATGTTCCTCCGCAGGAGTGCACCCAGCATGGTACTGGGGTGGGGGGTGATGGGGGGAAGTGGGGAGGCCTGGTCTCAGGCTTCTGAAGCTCTTCTCTTTAAAAACACTACTGATAATTTTTTTTTAGAAAAGAGTGGCGTTTGCTTATTCCTTTTCTTTATCCAGAGAGGTCAGAGTCAGAGTCCTCTGAGAGACATCACCAGAGGACGTACGGGTTCAGCTCCTCCTGTGTGTTTGTGCCTGTCCTTGCCTCGTCAAAGAGGCCTCTCTAAACACTTAGAGCATCCTGCTGTCGCCGAGAGATGAAAGAGCGTTGAACAGCAGCAGTAGACGGCAGGAAATGGAACCAGAGAGAAGCCGACGCCCACAGACATCCGCGGTCATGGGATTTCGGTGAGGTGCACTGGTTTCGAGACGTCGAGCAGCGAGTCAGGAGCACGGTGTGGACGTTCGGGCAGGAGGTTCGCAGACATTGTTAACTACATTGACAGAGAAAAGGTTTAATGAACAAGGGTGAAGCAAACATGCGATTAGTCATTTAACACAGTGTGGAGGCTTCGGTGACATCAAGTGGTCGAGTGTCGTGTTGCAGCCAATACCCTTGACCCCCTGCTTCCTTCCCAAGCATGTAGGGGAACCTATGGCAGCGATCAGTTATCTACCCATCTAACTCCGGTCTGGGCGAACTGTAAAAACATGGCGGTGCAACATGGTGGCCTCCATAGAGAGATGGGGTATGAAGGGCTCATTGATGGGTAATGAAAAAAAAGTGTACATCTGGTGGTTAGAATTATAAAAACATCAGCATAATTCTCTTATACTTCATTTATGCCTGAACGAAAGTCCACACAGCGCCTCATGGTTCCCAAAACCCACCTCACCAGGCGAGAAGCTTCATTAAAGAGGCTCCCTAACAGCCCACTCTGTCATCAAACAAATCTTTTCCCGCCCTCTTAGCCCAGAAACCTGATTACCAGTTTAGATTTTCACGGGACCCACTTTACAGCTCCAGATAAGGGGGGGGGGGGGGGGGCGCAAGTGAAAGAGAGCCGGGGGGGGGGGGGGGGGGGGGCGTGGCAACAGACAGAGGCCGACGGCATTCATCCTCTCATCCAACCTCTACGGTGGTTATTGTGTTGACAATTACCCCCAGAGAGCGATGAGCACGAGCGGCGGGGGAGGATTAGACGATCGTTTCTCAGCTTTCTCAACTTTGTCAACGGCATCATTCTCAGCGCTCTCTCTTGGGTGTGGTAGAGTCACTTCCTATTGAGGTCTGCGAGGGGGTGAATGACCGAGAGAATAAATTATGAAAGGAAAGGTAACAGAATCTGTTTAGGTATGCTGCTCTGTGTCTATACACACACATACACACACACACACACACACACACACACAAATGTGTCCTTCCTATGACCTGGACACCACTGTGTATCAGCAGGTGAGGGCCAGAGAGGGAAAAAGTCACATTGGAGACCAGCCAGAGACACAAAATGTATTCTGACACATGCAAAACCCTCTGCTAGTTGCAGCAACACAGCTCAACCGCCCACTGCAACTCAAGGTGTTGCAAACGTTAGATCCTCATCTCAGTCAGCAGCTGAACCATATTTTTGGCTGCACGTGAAGCGCCAACTCCCCGGCGGCCCGTATCAAATGATGCTTTCCGTTTCCTGATCAAAATAAACACTTGGCATTTGCTTCACTACACGTAACCTTGAAGTAACGTAACAGAATCCAACCAGAGGCTTGAAGGCACGACTTTGCAGACAATGCACGACACACAATGTCACGCGGGATCACGTATGCGGAGTATAGTGTGTCAAGGTGAAGGCTTGAACTCCCTGTGCATGTGTGAGCCACAGGGCAGGAGGTGATAAGGTCTTACAGGCCATTTTCCTTTGCTTTCGGAGCCAATGGATGATTGCTATCATGCGGCTGACACTTGGTAACACCCAGAGGAGTTGATATTCTGACCCTGTCCCGTCCCGTTACTCACGCGGCGAGGTAGCGCGAGCAGACCCGCTCATTGTTTCGTGGAGAGGCACTTCCATGTAGGTCACATCCTTATTCCACCTGTGGGAGAAGACTGGGCCCACTGGGACGACTGACAGCGATAAGGCATGCGGCGTAGGTGGAAATAACTAATCTGGGGGGGTTAAACATTGACCCGGGCAGCTGTCACCTGTGAATGAACAGCTGGTAGTCTGGGGCAACACCACATTGCCCCAGACAGGTCTGAGGACGAGGTGAAGATGTTGTAGCTGTAGATTCGAGGGTTTAGTGCGAAAGGAGGCCGCCGTGATTCACCATCGTGTGGACAAACAGAAGGGACAATCTGTTGTTTTCATCACACTAATGAACCCTTTACCCCGAGGAGCCCCTCTCTGTGGAGGCTGCCATGTTGTTACGGCAACCCGGTATAGACATACTGCACACCATGCGTTTTAAATGCCATTGAGTGGCTCTGCTGTCATGCTAGGAGGCAGATAGAGAGGTGGGGAGTGCAATGTGCAGCTTTGCCACTGGATGTCACTAAAACGTACAAGCTGTACCGATTGATTTTAGACAGTGAATTAAAGTTATGGTTTCAATGTCCTATCTGTGGAGGGAGAATGAGGAATGATTGATGGCTATGACGCAACCGCTGTTGAGATGCCCCCCGTCCGTACTGCACGACCATGTCAGGATGCTGTCAACTAGCTAGCCATTATGTTACAAACTTAGCAAACACTGACTCACAATGGGCACCCAATACAAACACACAAACACAGTCTTCAAAGTCAACAAGGAAACACTTTAGCGGGGTTACCTGCGAGACTTCGGACACTTCGGTAGGACTTTAAATCCTTGTGTCAGCATCAGCTGACACTGTTTACAACATTCCGTGTTAGCGCATCGCGTTAGCTGCACTCAAACTGGAGGCTCGGCGAAGAGTAGCTCGTTATGAGTGGAAGCAGCAGTTAGCATAGCAAATACACACGCTCTTAACGTACCCGGATGTGTCGGTTCCTCAGATGTGTTGTGGTCGGAGCCGGAATAACGGAGGCGACGAGATAAGAGGGAGCTCCAGCTGCTGCTGCTGCTGCTGGATGATGCTTGTTGTTTGGCAACCTCCCCTGGCTGCTGTCGGTCGCCGTCACCGGGGAGAAGACAGCCTCCTGTCCTCGGTCAAATTAAAAATAGACGGACAACTTCACCGCCCAGCTCCATGTTGAGGTGTCTGCTCGACGTGCTCCTCGTCTCGGCTTCCTCTCCCCCTTCTCCACGGTCTCTGGAGCACGAGGGTCACTGCAGGCGAAAGTCGGCAGCTAGAATTCCAAGCATGCATCTGTGCGGACTGTCATGGTTCCCTCAACCTCGACTTCCTGCGTCATCACAGGTGCATCATGGGGAATGTAGTAGCGCCGGTTGGTTCCTTCCCATTCAAAACCCCGTGTTTAAAACCGGACTCGATGCAAGGAAACACACCGTGTTTTACTTGGTAAGTGAACATTTACCTCAAAGACCTGTTCACGTTCAAGTTAGGGAAATTGAAGACACGTTTGTCGAGCCGTGCAGCTTTTTTTAGTGGTTTTATTATTAATGTTAGCTTAGCATCAAATATGCTAACGAGCTCATTTTATGCAAGTATCTACCTTTTACTGTTTTTGTCTCTCTGACTGCACTATGAGAAAAACAATTAAACGTTAGCTGAAAAGTTGAAACATCAAGAGATATAAATGTTTCCTTTTCATATTGCAATGCAATGTAAAACAATATATAGTGAATAAAGTAAAAACATGGTGAATCAAGTCAAACTTCCGATTCATTTTCTTAATATTGTACTATTATATTATATAATATTGTACTATTATACTGTATATCGAGCAAAAATGTTAAAATGTCAAGAGATTCCTTGAAATGTTGAAAGTGAAGTTTGAATGTTGATTCATCACATTTGTGTCGATGAATGAGTGAAATAATGACCCAGATTCCACGTGTATGCTACATAAACACTGTGATGGTCAGTGTAAGTGTGGATGTGTCCGGAGGGAGACGTTAGAAAAGTGATGTCACCGGCAGCCATTTAATCACTGGCGAGAGGAGATGACTTTATTTGCACCACTTCCTGTCTCTCATCATTATCAGGATTATGCCATACTGATTGCAGTTCACATTTAGACCAGCAGAGGGACATGTACAACCATTTCCATGGGAACCACTGGGCTGGAAACAAACACAGGTTGCACAAAGCCTGCACTGAGACAGACAGATCATGTATAGCCACAGAGAAATCCATGGGTTTCATTTCCTTTTTCTTTTTTCTTCCATCATAGGCCTGTTTCCTTTAATGTTTTCTTCAAAGACGCAGACAGACCCGGCTTTGGAATTGTGGTTTGATGTCTACTTGCGTGTATAGTTTGACTTCCTCACAGAGGTTCTCTGCTGTTGCTGGACAGGAAGCCCAAATAGGTCAAATGTGGATTTCTGACAATGGAGAGGATCAGCCTGAATAGTTCTGCTTTGAAAGCTGTGGACGAGTACTGCGAGTACAGGAGGTTTGGCTCACTCTCTAAATGTTTTCATTTCAAAAAGAATCATTTCCTGTGTTTAATGATGTTTTTTTTTTTCTTTCTTTCACATTGTGAAGGATTGTGGGTGATGATGACGGAGGCCGACTGATGAGCCCTGAGCAGTACGAGGAATACAAGAGGACTGTTCTGCCTCAGCGCCTGAGGAACAGGCTGTATGTGAGCTATGGGATGCCTGGTGGTATCGACTGTAAACCCATCGGACCCGAGACGCCGTGCTTCTGCACACATAGGTATCACACTGCACTGTAAATAAAGCTGGGGTGTCAAACCCACTTTAGTTCAGGGGGCCGTAACGGCTTGACGGTGTTGTGTCGCAACCCCCCGGTGGACACATTTGAAATCGCAGTTACTTTTGCCCGAAGAAACTTGCCTTCTCATCTTCTCGTCTCGTGGGCGGCTCTTGGCCCCGCGGGCTGCGTGTTTGACACCTCTGCTAAAACGCATCAGAGATCGGAGCCCAGCTCCCCGTGACATATACGTCTGTCATATGATCTCATGCAGGTACAAGCAACATAAGACAGAGTTTGAGGTGGTCCCCTCGGCGCGGCCCCTGGTCTTACCGTGCCGGGTGAGGGGATGTCACTGTGGCACCTACCAGTATGTTCCCCGGAACGGGCCCAACCCAGTCCGCTGCAGGTGCAAACACTTACCCACGGATCACAGCGAGGCCGCCGGACACGTGTGCAAGAAATGTGAGTCTGGAAAACACCGAAACCCGAGAGAAGTGTAAAAATACAGACAACGTTAAAGGATGTTTTCCACATACCTTCACATACCACACCCCCCCCCCTCTCCCCCGACCAGGCTCTTCCTGTTCTGGGTTCCGGAGCCCCTTCACCTGCGGGTGTGGCCAGCCCGCTTCTGCCCACCGGACCCTGGTGAGTTGATCGGTAAAGTCTGAAAGGAACATAACTCCGGTACTTTCACCTGAAATACTCTACTGTGTCATTCTGAAAGGTTGAGACAAAGTCGGAGAGGACGAGTCGGGGTGGGCCCGTGGGCAGAGACGTCCCGTATGCCGCCATGGGAGGACTGACAGGGTTCAGCTCCCTCCTGGACGGCTACCTCGCCCTGGAGGCCGGCAGCTCAGGTAACCATGACAACCCGAGGTCCACGTGTGAGCCATAATCCCAGATCCACTCCTAAAGTGTGACTGTGCAGGTAGAAGAGTGGGGTTTTGTTCCCTGCCCTGTGTCAGTGAGTCCGGGACATTCCTGGGGGGGGGGGGGGCACATGGAGCAGCATCAGCTCTCAGGCACAATGAATTTCAGTCCAGCTCATTCTCAGCTCAGACATTCTTTCACTCTGGGAGTCGGTGTTTGGGGGATTCAGCCTGTGTGTGTGTGTGTGTGTGTGTGTGTGTGTGTGTGTGTGATTGAAATCATAACACACACACACACACACACACACACACACACACAGCGAGGCAGAGACAGTGACTAGCAGTCAGCAGTTGCCGCAGGGTGCACACTTCTCATTTGCCTAATGAAATAAATCACTAAGTGGAACTTTAGCAGAGAATCTGTGACAGTGAAGCCTGATCCGCCTCCTCCAGGGCCACAGACACACACACAGGGGGGTCACATGGAGCAGCATCAGCTCTCAGGCACAATGAATTTCAGTCCAGCTCATTCTCAGCTCAGACATTCTTTCACTCTGGGAGTCGGTGTTTGGGGGATTCAGCCTGTGTGTGTGTGTGTGTGTGTGTGTGTGTGTGTGTGGGATTGAGAGGGAAAGGTTCCTTACAGAGACACATGAGGGCAGCAAAGAGCAAGCGGGACAACGCAGCTGTTGAGGCACACGTCTTCTGTACTCGTGAGAGATTGATTGGCCAATTAGAGTTGAGCTTTGAGAGATCATTTCCATTCTCCTCTTACAAGGGGTTTTAATTAATGACAGAATGTGCACGTTAATAACACTCTGTATCCATTCACGCTGACTTCATTTGATGGATTCCGGCACCATTTACGTACTTTCTTTGACATTATCCTTTGATGTATGATTTTCGGGATGTGGGATTATTAGGGGGTACTCCGTGATATATACCCAATATACCCAACACCGTGAAAGTTACTTTTTAACTTCACCTGTCTTTGGTGCTCTGACAGATGAGCTGTATTGATTTTGCTCGTTTCCTGTCTCACTGCCGCACATGTTCGCCCATCACATATCACATCTATACACAGACCTTCTTCTGTCACAGCCGTTCATACTCTGTGTCAACACAGACACCAGGGTCCAGTTTTGAGCTCGGTGTCCGACCTTCCAGTCGGTGGATGACCTGAGCCACGGCTGCTCTGTTATATAGAAATAAACTTCGCGTGAGCTCCTCACCTGTCGGATGTATAACATCTGTTGTGTCTGATTATCTGTATTTTTCCTCTTTCTTTTTCAGAACCAAACACAGACGACAGCCGTCAGCAGAGTGGCTCGGCATCAGGGATCGGCCGACCATGCACCCTCTCAAAGAATCGCCACGTGAGAAAGTAAACTCCAATGCTAGACATTTGTTGGACTCTGGGTCGGTGTTTTTTTTTGCCACAAACTGTCAAAAGATATCGACGTACTCGTATATGAAAAATAAAGAAATCTTGACATCACGGCAAAGATGTCAACGTATTGCCTTTATGAGAGATCAACAGGAAAGTTGATGGTTATACCTCGATTTTACCACGAGAGTGAGTCAAGAGCGAGTCTGGCTCTTCCAGACTCGCTCTGGCTCAGGAACCACACTGCTGCTCCGCTGCTGCACACGCATTCACTGTGACCTTTGACCCGTCTAATCCTTAGAGATATTTACCAGGACTCCGACAGCCCGGTTAAATGTGTTTAACCGTTTCGAGTGGTGCACAAAAACATGTCGTTTCAAATCTACATTTTACAACCACTCAAATTTGTGATTCCCCAGACGAACACGTCGCTCACTTTTACCCAGTGTTCCGACAAAGCCTCGTGTCTTCGTACGTGTTCCATAAATCGCTCCCTCCACTTGCCACACGGTGTGATTGATGTTGTCTCACAGAGGGAAAGCCGCTCACTCAGGACGTCACTGAAAATAACATCAAATCCGTGCACGCTAGCTACCCGGATTTTTCAAGTGCGATGAATTCCCTGTGATTGATTAATCCCATTCCTCACGGCAGATCAGCGGCGATGAGAGCTGATTTAATCCGCGCGCTGAATAGAAACCGAAGAGGGACTCCTTCGTCTTCATCGCCGGCCCAGATTCCCTCGTCGTCCCTAATGCGAGAAATGGGATCTGAATGACGATTCACGCCCCCACTCGCGCGTTCCCACCGTCAAACAGGATCCGCCTCCTCTCCTGCTCTGTCCGGTGCATCTCCAGTCACCTGCGTTGTGGTGGAGGTCGAACCTGAGTGAAGCAGGTGTGTTGTCGTGATTCTTCCTCTTCTGGAGTTCACTGGTTTGAGCTGTGAACCTTACGCTGTGAGGACAGTTCCACCACGTTCAGGGGGGTTGTGCTGATTTAGGGCAGTGGTTGCCCAACTGGTCCGGCTTCGGGACCCACCGTCACCTGTTTACGACGGGACGCCACCCAGTTCGAGGAAAATGTTCAGGTGGCGACGCTGGAGAGGGAAACATTCCGATTTCCACTAAGTATTTGTTATTGTTATTCGGTGGCGAATGTGTGTTTCGCCGTGGTCAGTGAGCATGTAAACACAAACCTGCGATAGCGTTACAGGGCGTTATCGCCACCTACTGTTAAGGAGTGTGAATAGATGGCACTCCAATGCACTAAAAATGCTTTTCAAAATAAAAGCTCTTGACTTTTTACCCCCAGTCAAACCCTCTGAAAACGGGACCCACCGATTGAGTAGCTCTGATTAAGGGTGTCTTAGAGGACTATAGGGAGCACATTAAGTCTATGATTGGTCACTAAGAGTGTGTGTGTGTGTGTGTCTGAGTGTGTGTGTGTGTGTGTGTGTGTGTGTGTGTGTGTGAGAGAGAAGGAGAGTCGACCAGCTGGTCTTGAGGATAAGGAATAGGGCGACGCCTGAGGCACGCCACCGCTGCACCTGGGTCCCATCTGAAAGCTGACACCGTGTATCGGTGACGACCGTGGCATCAGGTTGCCACCATCTAAAGTTCGTTTGGACAAATTGACGTCGCGTGGATGCTTGAAAGCAATTCTCCGCTCCCTGTGGGATTGACCGCATCCAGCGTCCTTGAACTGAAATGAATACTTGTCCTCCTGGACATGTTTCGTCTCAGAGAAGCTCCGTGGAGCCAGCAGGTGGATGAAAACGAGCCTCATGAACCCCAATTCATTTAACAGGCAGAGGCCCGACGCATTAGTCTGCCACAATTGCAATCTAGGCTAATTGCCTCGCCATGGCAACCCCCCCCCCCCGCCGTTTGGGAGTCTATACTGCTGCGTCTGGTTATAGGGGGAAATGCCTGCCACGCTTTCCTCATCCCCATGGTAACCACGCCCCGGTTTGACTGACAGGTCGGACGCCATAAATCAAGGAGGTGAGCGCAGACGATGAAATTGGAAATTACTGCACAAGGAAACACTTAATTACCCCCAGTGACAGTGAGGGAGCGCACGAACCCACTGAACTGGAGCAGGAGAGCACACGCCACTCATTTGCCCCGTGGAGTGAGGGAGAGAGAGAGGTAACAAAAGCTCAGGTGGGGCAAACGCAGGACAGGTATTCTGACTGATTATCTGAAAGTGTCGTCTGATTTGAATGAAAACCAGTTTGAATGATGGAGCTTTATTCAAACATCGTCCACTCAGCCGGTACAGACGTACGTCTTGTGCTGTTTCTGCCGAGAACAACACCCCGTCGCTGCCTCCTCATGAGCGTGTTCCGTCTCCTTTGTGTCAGAAACAGTGGGAGACTGACAGTGCAGCAACTTCACAGACACTCGGCTTCGATCCCCCCCCCCCCCCCCCCCCCCCCCCCCCCCGCTGACAGACTTGAGGAGGACGAGGAGCGAGTGGAGGAAAATGGATTCCCCCCCCCATACCCGATAACAGAGAGGAATATTGCAGAGGTCGGGAAAGTCAATAGAACTGAGCGCACAAGACGAGAAGCGCATGCACGACTGTGCTTTTCGATGCAGCTCAGCACCACACTGCAGTGGGAGTGTCGGAGTTTTCCTTAAAGGTGCAGTGTGTGAGATTTGGTGTCACCTAGAGGTGAAGTTGCATGTTGTATCCATCACCTCACCCTCACCCTTCTGAACACGCAGGAGAACCTGTGGTCGACTTCAGTTGTCATTAAAACTCATATGATGTTTTGTATGTCCACTCTGGGCTACAGTAAAAACATGGTGGCCCCCGTAGAGAGGACCCGCTCCTCATGTAAATGTACATCAATGTGCTCATTTAAGGGTTATAGAGGAAAAAAAAAACATTTAGGTTATTATGAACTCATGAAAATGTCAGAATGTTAATGTTTTGAAATGTTTTTAGAAGTGACAAAAGTGTCCGCAAATCATACACAATGCACCTTTAATGGCGTCTGTGAGGAGGCTTTTCCGATGGGTCCCTGCTGGAGACGCCGTCTGGCTCAGAATCTCTCCGCTAAGTTGTCGTGGTGGAATTTCATTCTGCAGACTGGGATTTAAATCGCATCTGTTTGTTCTTCTTATTTCCCAGTTTATGCTCATGTTTCACATCACCTGCTGTTACAAGCAGTCTGATCGGGCAACTTACACTACTTTCCAGCCTGCTGTAAAAATGTTCAATATCCAGTCAACTTCTCCCACGGGCTTAGAAACTGTCTTATTGTCAAAGATACAAGTGGTAGAAGTTTCAACAGGAGATCCGATCTGCTATAACAGCCTGATTGTCTATGAGTGATGATCACTTTGTTTTCAGTCAAGAAAACTCAAGCTTCAAGCTTTGGCTCCTTCTTTAAGCTCCGCCCCCCCCCCCCCCCCCCCCCTCTTCCCCACACCCCTGCCCTCCTCTTCCCACACAGAACAGGCTCATCGATCCTTCACTCTGAGAGCGGAGGTGGAGTTCACAGATGCGTGTGTCGCACCACTGTGTTTTTACATGTGCCCAAAATGGACAAAGTGCAATGGCGCCGCGAGATGTCACTGTATCTCATCTTTATCAGATGCTGCGCGTGAGACACATCATGAGTTCCAGCTCTAACGCAGAGAGGAGCTGAGCGTGTCCCATTGGGCGAACCACCAAGAAGTGCATACATCATAATAATAAGAGTTCATCTGGTAATGGCTTTGGCTTGCCGTCAGTATTCAGATGCACTCTGAGTGACAGTGTGTGGAAATGACCGTGGCCCACTCTTGAGTCCTACAACTCAGGAATGCATTAATGCCCCCGCCCCCCTTTCTATCATCAGCCCCTTTGTCTGTGAAGCCCATGCGCAACATGTTAATGATGTATTCACGTGGCTGAGTGAGACACCAACTCATCAGACCTGGCATCCGCTCCACTGTGACGTGACTGAGGCTTGGTGACGTCCTTCTTGTGCCCGTTTGAATACGTTCATTTCCGGCACAAAAGTAAAAAAGCCTGTTAAAGGATTAGGTCTTTTGACGGGTTTTCATTTTTTAAGTGGCAAAACATTTTTGGGACTTAATTAAGAGGACAGCGCATGTGAGGCAGCCAAGGAGATAGGGTCAAATCAGAATCACGTCCGCAGTTGCTGCCACCCACATCTCTGCACGATGACCTCTAAGTAAATGGCGCCACGCGAAGCATTTAAAGGGGCTGTGTGTAAATCTGAATGTCTTAAAATGTGCCGAACAGTCCAAATATGAGTAGAGTTTCGAGCGGGATCCCTCCAAAGACTATCATGTATGGAGAGATCCAAACAAGACTCGGATGGTGCCAGTCAAACCTCCATGTTATACCTAATTTTCTCCACTAGAGCGAGTCATGAGGCACAACACTCCTCAGGATGTCTGTGGTCCACAATGGCTGCGGTTCATTTCAGGTGCGGTTGTACTTCCTGTACCTCTTTCAAAGTAAAAGCCCTCTACTACTGTTTTCTTGTTTCCTGAATGAAGTCATTTGTTTCCCCCCCATGGATTTAACAAGACCCTCATTTCTATCACATGACAGGAAGTTATATGGCTTGATACCATACAGGTGTTTACTTTATTGATGCCTTCAGCTTATTTCAATGTTTTTTTTTTTGGAACAAGTTAACCAGCAACATCTGCATCTTGCATATCACGCTTATAATTGATAGGTATTGATTTCTGAAAGACATCATTCCATTCACCAAAATCAAACATAAAAACAATCCGGGCTTAAAGATCAATGATCAACAGCGTGTTTTAGTCGTATCTTGCGTCCGTTCTTATCTGCCCCACGTCACATCTCTGGGGCTCCACGCACACGGGGGGTGGGGTGGTGGGGGGTGGGGGGGGGGGTGGGGGGGTGCTGGCGCAGCGGTGGCACGTCGGGGGGGGGGGGGGGGGGGGGGTGCTGGCGCAGCGGTGGCACGTCCACGCTGCCGGGATCCAACAGGTCACAGCCGATATTGAAGCAAAGTCTCCTGCCCTTTGCTCACGTCACTCGCAACTAAATCTCTCAGGCGTCGTCACGTTGAGACTCGGGAGTCTGACCTGCACACCTGCTCCGACAGGGACGCAGACACCTGTCACCCCGTGACATCTCCGTCCTCTGTCTGTCCGTCAGTCAAGCGCACCTTGTATGATGCTGCTGTTGACGTGGTTGTTTGTGCTGCTTCCACCCCGGGAGCAGGTGTGATATGAGAGAGAGAGAGAGAGAGAGAGAGAGAGAGAGAGAGAGAGAGAGAGAGAGAGAGAGAGAGAGAGAGAGAGAGACAGAGAGGAAGAGAGA